>JAODUP010000051.1:27500-195000 GCA_025642065.1 Paralvinella palmiformis | reverse complement strand
ATTGATTGTAAATGAGTGGCTCGTTTAATCTCGCCAATGCCCACCCCTAGGATACACGGATAAGGGATGGATGTCTGCCCTCTCAGGGATACAGCTCACAAACGTAAGTATAACTGGAATTTGAACCAAGTCTGAGGTGCAGTCCACTACTGTTGGTTGTAAACCACAGAATTCGTACTCTCTGTTCAATTATATCAGTTATCGGTAAAATTTAAAAGAACAGGTCAACTGAGAAATCTCAAGGGCAAGCAATCTTATGGAAAGAATTCAAATCCCTGCATATTAGAGACAATCTGTGTATCAGGTGGACTGCAGGAGCTTCCTAACTTGACACCAAGATTTGTGGAAACAGTGAGAATAGCACAAGGCCAGACTCTAGAATCAACTCCCGAGTGTTGTTGTTGTTCCCATGTGGAGGTCATTTAAAACAAAACGCATACATTTGTGCATAAGTCCATCTGATATATACGACGATTTGTCTTTTTGGCCACCTTAGTATGCATTGCATCGAACCGATCTTTAAGACAAGTGGCAAGCCATCTGTTATCATGGAAAAACCTCGTCATGAAAAATGTTCATCTCCTCTCTTTCCGCATTCATATCGAAATATTAATTAACAACACTTTTATACTCGTACATTTCTGATTTGTTTAGGCTACACAGGCTGCATCACGATGAGGCCTGTCTAAGTTTAATTTATTCAGATTATAGACATTGTATACTCTGTTGGGTGTATCTGGATTGCCACCGTTGTCTTTCCACTTTTCTTCAATACATGACTCACCCTCAAGCATCCAAGTCATCGTCACTGCCTCTACCTTCACGGCAACATATTGTCCTTTGTCATGCTGAAATTCCAGTGTTTTTTTGGCTGGCAGCTTTTAGGTTCAAGTTATCAATCGTGCCGTTCTCCATTGAGATCACCAAGTCGAGTGTATTTGGGTGCTGATCAGCTTTATAATGTGTTACATCTTTGATGTGCCGATGAAGGTATAGGTCCCCCAGTGTTGCCACATATGCGGTGGTTGGGTTGGTTATCACATTAGGTGAGCCTCCATTCTTCCAATTTATTTTGTCGTAGTTGAAGTCTCCCATTATGAGAATGTGGTTTCTATTGATTCTTAATGATATTAAGCATCAATGATCTCAGTTGATCATAGTTATCCAATAAACCAATTAAATGAGCAGATTATCTGGACCCTTCAGTTTCAACTGACGTCAGAAATTCCTCGAACATCTCTTAATTCTCCTGCTACGCTGTAGATGGCTGCATTTAAATGGGAACCGGTATAAAGAATCACCCTCCTCGTGTGTTGTGCTTCTAGGTGTGTGTGATGATCACAGCCATTTAAGATGAATTCCTGTGTTTCAGGATCCATGTCGCTGGTTTTTGCCACAGATAATAATGAACTTAACAAAAGGATTAATTAAGATGAACTGGATACAAAAGAACCAAAGTTTGGTGAATCGATTCAATTTAGAATCCAGGGCAATTAATTTTCAGGTGTTTTTCAGGCCAAAATACATGATTCGTTAATATACACGGCCCAGATTTATAATGAACTGATAATTAGTTACTAGCCGAATCATTCACAGCATCTGTGGTTATAAACAAGATATATCATGTGATATAAATAGTACCAAGTGTTACATTTTACACAATATGATACCATATATGTCAGTCAGTGGTGTTAATATATAGGTTGCAGTACAATATTTTAATGTACCCTTTTAAAGCACTTCAAGGGACTGCCCCTCAGTATTTAGAGGAACTTGTCGTTCCGTATCAGCCGACAAGGTCTCTACGGTCTGAGTCTGGAGCATTATTAGCCGTACCAACAACACGTGGAGTGACATACGGTAATAGATGTTTCAGAAAGGCTGCTGCAACCTTATGGAATAATCTTCCAGTAACCATCAGAAAGTGCAAGACCCTTGATATCTTCAAAAAGAAGATAAAAACTAATCTTTTTGTTTCAACTTTTCCTATCTGAATATATTATGTATTTGGCTGGAAAGAATTATGTATTTTTAAAGATGTAAATTTGTTACATCCATAGAATTATTTATTGTCAAGTGCCTTATAGTAACCCTCTTACAGGTTATATAGGGCGCTATATAAATTTTGTATATTATTATTAATTTATTTCTTACTTTATTGCCCACAATAATCTAGTTTCAGTGTTCCTCACGTATAAGATGAATAGCATTTTTAAGTTAAGTTCTAGGATGATTTCTTTGACTTTTACATAAGTATAAAGGATAGCTAGAATCTCTCTCTCTCTCTCTCTCTCTCTCTCTCTCTGTGTGTGTGTGTGTGTGTGTTAAGAATGGTACAACTAAGCTTTATCACATACCATCAGTAACATACCACAAACAACCATGATATATAAAACAACAAACCAAAGTCTTGATAATCTTGATAAACACCCATGTAGAATACAATAACGAGAATAAATAGAAGATATCAAAGATGATTTTAACTAAAATAAATATCCTGAACCCTCAAAACATCACATAATATATATATATATGTTGTGTGTGTGTGTGTGTGTGTGTACATGTTTTAACCAAATATATCAATTAACTGTATATGGTAACCTGCCAAACAATGACCTTTCTGATTTTTAATACTGTCTACTGGGCCTGATAACTGACAAATACGCTCAGTACATATTTGGCGGAGATGTTGAATTGTTTAAAGGATATATCAAATCCTATAAACTAATCCATTTACTTAGTAAAGTTGTAGCTGCTTCATGGCCACTTTCATACACGTAGTATCATAAATTTCCCAAATGACTATGAGAAGTGATGACGCAACGCGAAAGATGAAACATCTTTCGGACATAGCACGGCTGGAGTTGGAGCCCAAGTGTTAGAGGTCCGCGATCAACAACTCTCCCCGAGTTAAGCCATAAGTGATGCCCATTACTGATCTTCCAGTAACATCTAATAAATCGTAATAATCAGTTCAGTGGAAATCTTTTTTATAACACTCCCAGAAACTTCAATGTGAATCAGAATGATAAAATTGATTCCGTTGCTCCATTAACAATCTAGAACGTCTCTCGACGCAAAATTCTTTATATTTCTTTATTTGTGAATGCAAAAATCCTGGAATTACATCTTTTAATCCTCGGACTCAGTTAACTGGCTCAGGAACATTTGTGTTAATAGTCCAACAAGATAGAAACCATTGTTTAATAGTTATTATATTCTTACACCAGTAGGTGTAAACTGTCCATGATTATTATTATTATTATTATTATTATTATTGTTATGATTATTGTTATTGTTATGATTATTATTACATGATAACATTTAAATAGCACTTTTGTCACATCTAAAGCTTGCTGAAACGTGCCCGAGCTAAACAGTACGCTGGCCAACATTACAGGAACAGTGACGTAAACATGTAGACATCTTGTACATGTGTTATATCACTGAAGCGCCACAGAAATGCATGCAGTGAAATACCTTTGACAAATTCAATAGAGAAACTGGTGCCGATAGAGTCCTGCTGCTGTAAATTGTACGGGGAAGTCGTCGACGGTCTGTTGCATTCTGTTGATGCGTGATAACTTAAGTGATCAGCGTTTTAAAAACACAGCAACCATTATTAGATTACAGAGTTTATACACCTCGTACAACTATTTACCATACTAATTCAAGGTTAGCCATACAATTATTGGTTTGTTTATGAAAACATTCAACTGTTATTTACTTACCCTTAAAGGGTGGCACGCTAAAATCTGTTGGTCTGTTTTCACTGGCCAAGTCATGGTTAGCTGTATAAAAAACAAATGTTAACACCGTTTGTCACTAATATACCATTTACACATTTTTGTTTGTGATGGAAGTAAAAATTTTAATATCAGCCATAGCAATTAAATGTAAACTGGGAATTGTTATATGTCATTATTTTAGTAAAATATATCGGCAGAATTATTGTGTGTGTCCATTCATTAATGTCTGTACATGCAAGTTTGCCCATACATGTGTGTGCATATGTGTGAAAGGTACAACTGATACACACCAGAGTAGTATACAACTGAACAGGAAGCATGCTCTAATGAATATAACCAAATACAAGTAATGTACAATGAAGAAATGATCATCTAATTTTATCACAGTGTATGATCGAGTTCAGTCATCAATTCTTGTCCAATTATACTGCTGATACACCACCATATACTTGGAAACTAGTACCCTAATTAAAAAAAGGATTGTAGCCAGAAATATTATATGCTTCTTACATAAACTTGCCACCTCGTGATTTGATTAATTATTTATTCCATAATCGTATCAAATAAGTGCAATTCATATAGTAATATATGACAACAAAAGGCTAAATATTAAATGAAACAATTAGCTGATTCATGACATACCCGTATCTATAAAAAAAAACATGATTTAGTTCAATATTAGCATACACTTTAAAGCCGAGTCAGCTTACATCAGCAGCGAGGTGCCGAAATAGAAACTGTGAGGATCTCGGTTTAAATCCACTAACAAAGGCTTTTATTAACTCATTAGTTAACTCAGCCACAAATCAGTACCTGATGTTAGTCATTAATGGATTATTGTGTGGATCACGTATACCTGAGCTAGAAATAATATACTCCCATTGGTGTTGAGGATGGAAATAAATTGTACTGATCTATATCTGATGGCGAAGAGCGAATGAATAAAATCCACAGCCTTAGAACAGAGTTATAGAGAGCACTTCTGAGTAGACTTTAAAGGATATTAAAAGTAAAAAGGTAATACATGTATTGCTAACTGAGATTTAATACACATTACCTGAATATTTCAGGTAATACACATGTTACCTGATTATTCATATTACCTGTCAGATTAAGCCAATTAACACATATCTAATGACTGGAATGAGACCTATCTGGCAGAATATCTTAATACGTGAAAGAAGTGTCAGAGAAACATTATAAATACTGTAGAAGGCAATACTTTTAGGAGTAAGTTGTACATAAACTTTTGGGTTTTAATACAAACAATGGATTGACTTAATAACCAGCTACTGGCAGCCTTACAATAAAATATATGATGACAAACATGTTATGATGAATGCTCTGACTTGACTGAATTCAAGTGTGACAAAATGCTTTCCACTTGAGTGTGTGCATGTGCATGCATGTGTGTGTGTGTGTGTGTGTGTGTGTGTGTGTGTGTGTGGTGTGAGTACACACGTAAACAAACATATAATTCTCAAACATACATACATGTATATACATACATCGCAAACTCTAATTTCTGAAGATTTTGAACTGTAATTAATAAATTTTGAAGCGGGATCAATAGAATCCAGAAAATAGTATCTGATATAATTTTTCAGATTAATCAAAGTCCGTTTTCTGTTAATAAACACAAATATATCATAAAGATAATGATATGATTTTAAATACAGATTTGACTTAATACTAGTTTCCATGAGATACTGATTTAAGAAACGATAAACAAGTCGGTAAATCTTTAAAGTGTTTTGGAGTACTGCATCGTAAACTATCATAAATGGGATTCAGGAAGTGCTCGGCCTGGAGTTGATAAAGATGAAATGGAATTAATAAAGTGAAAGTGCAAATGAGCAAAAGGTAATTAAGAATTAGGTCGTTCAATAAAATCATAAATATAATAATAGGGCAAAGTGAAATATGAACACCTTTCAAACATAGCCCAGCTGAGGTTTGAACTTAGGCCCCAGAAGTCTGTGACCTACTGCACTATCAGGTAGGCCATAGAAATGCACACTAACTAGATATGTGGTAATAATAATAACAATAATAATAATAATAATAACGTATATCGGTATTTAATAAAGCGCCCTTACTAACAGGAGCCATTCAAAGGCACCCTACAAATAATATATAATATAATAACACCACAAATAATAATTAATATCTGTGTAAAACCCTATAAGAGATTTAAAAGATAATTTTTATTTATGATGCAAACAATCACTACAGAATGGGTTTGTACACTTAGCTATTACAGCTTAAGTGTATAGCAATTAATTGTCTCTTTATTTCACTTTTAAAATAAGATTTAGAAGTAAAGCTAGTTAAAGATGATACCAACTGGTATATAGAAATAAATACAGGAATAATCTACAGGAAAAGCCAAAATTACATCATTTTATTTTAAATTTTGATCGTTTTGGTGAACTGGATATGCCAATTAAATCTGACTGAATGTTCTTTGGGCTTGGATTTCCCAACCTAGCAATATCGTAGGCTGGATGGAGATGAATTAAAGCAAAATACAAAGTTTGTAGACGGTCAGTAGGGAGAACATGTTTTTACTTGTTTAACCATTCAAATAAATTAATTAGCCTTTTTAAATAAATGATCCACATCCGAATTTAAAACTTTAATGATATCTCACCGGCAAAAGAGAGGATATATCTTTTATATAACCTTTAAAATATCACTGTCATATCACATACAGAAGATGGCCAAATACTTAGGTAACCTTCATCAATGTGATGGGTTATATATTTTTTTAAACTGAGCTAGTTATTTCCAATTTTGACATATCAAGTTTTCTTAAGAGAATTTCCCAAATGAAGACATCTAAATCACTACATAAATTACAGAAGAAAAACATTGATGTTTATACAAAACATTACTTTTAGGAAAGTCGTAAGAGCTTTTTGTAATACACAAATCATTGGATTCTAATTACTTTTATTGTTCAGACAAATTATACAAAGGAAAGACCTTTATAAGACAAGTAGGTTGTAGGACAAGTGCTGCAAAAGTTTACTTGTCCCATCTGAAATTTACTTGTCCCAACAAACCTCCACAATATCACTGAATTACACGAAGTTACAATTTATTAGCAGCGCTGAATAAAGAATGGTGTTTTTGTTTGTTGTATATTTATTTGTGAAACACAAGCACATGGACTGAAACTTCCGTGACAAGGTGACATTAACAAGCCAACCAGGATCAACTTTACACTGGCTAAACAACCACAGACATTGATAACGCATGCTGTGATTGGCCCACGCATTCAACATGCGCAGGTGGTTTCAGTCTTTTAGCAAACTTCCGGACGGTGACCTGGGGAAAATGACACGTAAATTGAAATGTCAAGAAATGACGAATAAACAGTCGTTTTTGATATGCTTCAGTTTACTTGCCCTGTTGGGCAATTACTTGGGACGATCTACTTGTCCCGGACAAGCAGACAAGCGTTAATGTCCTGCCCTGATTTGTGGATATTTAGTTTATTAAGAATTCAATTTTTTCATTATTTCAATTATATCACTCAGTGGCTTTTGTATAAACTATATTATTAAATGTATGTGTAGATCTATTTTAATAATTTGTAAGAATCAGTTTACAATTAGGCTTACTCTGAGTATATTCAAGAAATGCCTGTTAAATTATGCTTATATTTCACATTTGTTTAAAACTTGAGTATTGTAGATTAAAAGGTGTGTGTGCACATGCGTGTTCATGTAGGCATGTGCATAAATACCCAAGAATGCACATGCATGCACTTGTGCATTTGTGTTATCACATGCAGATAATACAGATAATGACAAGAAATTGTAAACAGTATTGAATATGAATCTATAAACAATACACTTGTCTCAATCTGATTATCAAATTCCACACATTGTATTATAAGCCGAGTTATGGCATTTAGAATAGCAAACACAAAAACCAAACAATTATAAAAACAGAATTTGCTGCTGAAGAAAAATGAGGCAGAACAACATCATTTAAAATGCATAAGTACGCGCAGATTAAATGTGAAGTGAAAGTGTTACGATAATAAAACACAAAGTACATGTAAACCTGTAAACAGGAAATAACATGATATTTTGAGGTGTGTCTAATATATCTGATACTATGCTTTTATTATCAAAATAGTGTTTTACTGCTTGCCAATCACAACAGTTATATGCCAGAGAGAGAATTATATCTATGTAATAAAGTCGGTTATATATATCCGCATATGAGAATGTTAAAGCAAATAAAATGACAGCAGAGAGAGAGAGAGAGAGAGAGAGAGAGAGAGAGAGAGAGAGAGAGAGAGAGAGCTATATTTTCTATGGCAACCAAAAAAGAACCTTTCGGTTTTTCCACTATTTCCCAGTCCTCTGAATTATCCTCACTATGATTATGAACACTTTCATCAGTGGACGAGTCTAAGTGAGGTTCACCACCTGAATCAGATCTGCGTACTGCTCTACCGAAGCTCTTCCAGCACGATGTACATTCTACGATGATTCGGATAAAACAATTAACAAAAAAGGCATAAAACGTAAACCGAGCACAAGAAATGGACCAATCATCATCAAAGCCAAAACTGTCATCAACAAAACAAGACCAAAAAATTCTAAAACATGAAATCGTGTTTAGATTGATCCTGATTGCAGCGCACTAACTTCTACTAGTAATGAAACAATAATGGTAGAGATAAGCAAAGGTTAGCGAAAAGGTATATAGGACTCCTGTTCCCAAGACTGCCTGTGCCGAAACCATGTTGAGTTATAAATGCAACATCTAGTTCAGTGACGGATTTTGACTTAGACCAAGAATTCACCCAGACCAAACAAAGAAAACTAATTCTGACTGAATTGGATCACTTTCAAAATCAAAAAAAATGTAAGACAATAGATACCTTTACATTTAACAATCAGCCTGAATCAGGGCTCATCGGTTGCAGTTGCATATGAATATGTGGATGAATTTTTATTGGCACTGTGTTAGAAGTGACAAGTTTGGAGGTGGCAACAAATCAGTTTTTAAACAGGCTTACAGACTGTATACAGATGCCCAAGGACAGATGATGTTGCTGAAGTTCAGAGTGAATTGCTTTTTTGCCGCTGATGTTGAGATAGTTTTAAATTGTAATGGGTGCAAATATTCTGTGTCATAAAAAAATATTCACAGAAGTTATATCCATTAGAATATTTCAGCAGACATTGGTGACTTTGGTAACAATCTGTGTAAATAGATTTTTATAAGTCAGCATTCTGTTATTGTTTGTATCTTAATTATATGTACACTGTCAAGTAAAAGTTCAGGATGATATTCTGAAAATAAACAGAATTATGGCACACTTTGTATTTTCATAGTTCGACAACCTTCGGACATTTGTGAAAACTACACATGTTGATGTTTTCAAACAACTACACAATCTTTAATATTGATCAAAGGGCGTGAAATTAAATAACCGTATTCTATATATTAATGGCTATATTATTATAAATATATGAACAATATTCATATTCCTTATATAATTATGGTCTATGAAACATTAATTTTGGGTAATGTACTAATTTGATCATTAGATTTCTCATGCTTATAATGAACCGGTGTATATAACACAGCATGCAATAATACATTGCATTATAGAGAACACATCATGATATTTTCTATAACTGTAACTCCCGGGAATTAATATATATGAGGCTTCAAAGACGGCTTTCATTTAAGCATAAAAATGCGTGGTTTAATTTGTTTTAAATAAGTACTACAAATGGTCAGTAAAAACAATCTACTGGACCGATTTTGTTCAAATAAAGTTTTTTTACTTCACCACTAAGTCTCTTTCTTATAAGTCCAATTTTAATATCATTATACAAGTTGAAATGTTTAGTTGGGATACCCAATAGGAGTTTTAGTGTTTTTGCAGCTTCAGGAAAACTTTCTTATAATTTATTTCTGTTAGGTGCTGATGTCCAACATGACAGTAAAAGATGTTCCCATTTGAGGATGTTTATAGCAGCTGTTTCGCTTAAAAACTAGAGAATAAATTCAACAAATCACGGCACACAAAGTGATGCATGTAAATGTCACAGCAGATGATAATAAAGCTTCACACCACACTCAATGTAAGTATCGCCATTGGACGAAAGTAAATGCAATTCAAGTAACAAAGACGACCGTTATATATTCTGACAGATTAACTCTATCGAGTAATTAGATGTTCACAGCTCACAGCTGATTCAAAATATAACGTGTGTGTGAGTTAGAGATTTAGCATGAATGCTGAGGCGCTTCATCTGCAAAACGTCGGTGTTCGTTTCTCATATTTTTATATTAAATTTGATTGTCAAAGTAAACAACCAAAGAGACACGGGTAGGTAAGAAAATGAACTTTCAATACAGTATGTTCGTGACGACTATGATCACGAATCGTCCACACATCTCACACTAAACACTCTGTAAGATCCAATGTTATTTTATTTATAGTTTCATCTGATTTGACCAAACACACGCACACACACATCTTCCCGTAAACGATGCTGGCCGCCTCCATGGCCTAACTGGTAGCGCGGTTGGCCACAGATCTATAGCACCTGGGTTCAAACCCCGGCCGGGCTATGTCAAAAGGGTGTATCATCTTTCAAGTTGCCTCATTACGTTTGGAGGGCACTCGGCCCATTTAGCCTACCTTGTGCACAAAATTGCCAATAAAACAGCAACATTTACATTTTACATAAAGGATGCTGACGTGCATCTTTATGGTGCCATTGAATTTCTTCAGAAGGTGATGCTGTACTTAAAAAGACAATAGTCCATGTGTTATAAGCAGCTTAGCTGATTTTAAATGTTACAATCTATTAGTAATTTGTTTTAAATGTTTAAATGTTCTGACACCAGGGTCTGAACCAAGATGCCATAGATCTGTGGCCAACGATGTTGCCAGTTAGGCCATGGAGTTTCAATAATTATAGCTGCGATATGTTACTTTCTTCAATAAACTGTTACATTGTATTTTGCTACAACTAAAAAATATGATAGAATGTTTTATATCATATTTAAGAACATCCTTCGATTTTATAACAATCACTTTACGAGAATGAAGGCTGTGTCTGTGTTAGACAAGGCTCTGTGGTTGATGTTATGTACCTGTGGACAAAACTCACAACTTAGGTTCTCTTTATTTCTTATCCACCTCATTCCAAATACTTCCCATGTAAACGTTCATAATAATTTGTTTGTTTTTGACATTTAATTCATCCATTCTCACTGAGATTGAATCATGAATGGGTCATAATCAATTTGATATCGCACAATTTACTTATTCAGACAATTTTCAGCCAAATTAGAACTGCATATATATATATATATATATATATATATATATATATATATATATATCCTGGAAAATTCTAGAAAGAGTTGCCTGAAATGTTGGAATAAAATCATACACATCAACACGGCAGGGTCACCTGTGCCAAGTCTCCCAAATAAAACAGTGTACATCTGGTAAAACTATGTCAATCAGAGAAGGGAGCCTTCAAATTGGGGGTTCACAACTTTTCAACAGCCTTCCAGTAAATATCCGTGACCACACAGGATACTCTGTGACCAGTGTGAAGCACAAACTTGATAAATACCTGCAAAATATCTCAGACAAACAAAAAATACCAGGATACATAATCGAAATGGACACAAATTCCATCACATCTGTGAGGAGTTCCCGAGAAAGCTGAGCAATGCAGCTTAGGCGGAGTCACCGACTTAGCTGGAGAGATTATACTCTAGAACTAACTAACTAACTAACTAACATACAATAGAATAGGATAAATGCATAACTGCTGAAATATACATTCATGCAGTAATGTTTAAAATAACGAAATAATGGTCAAAGCCAATTTGCAGACGTGAACTTTTGCGACATTAGACAATGGTTCTATCCAAGTTTAAAGTTCTATTAATATTTGTGGGAATAATATTCATAACGATCTTGTAACTGACACAACAACAACTCGTTTTACGTCAATTTTCTTCACTTATGAGGGGATTGCCCAGTGGGTTCCCACACAAGTATTATCCATTTTCTCCTGATTCCATGTCAGTCTCCCCCTACCCCTCACACTGTCCAACTCATACAACATGACACTCTTCACCCAGTCACAATCATCTTTCCATAACACATGTCCCGGCCACCTCAAACAATTTCTCTTAACAACTTCAGTCACCAGATTAATCCCAATTTTCTCACTCAGTGTTATGCTGCACACAAATTACAGCTAATCTCATCTCTGTCCACTCATATCGTCCTATCTGCTCAACATTCATGGCCCAAGTCACACTTCCACACACCATTGCACTCCACTGCACACATCATATACACCTTTCCTTTTAACTTCAATGACACATCCTTCGATTTCAATCAAAACAATACAAAAATCACACTTAACATATAACCACAAAAGTAAACCTATGACTGACAAATACAGTGTTCTAGATTTAAATTTAAGCAAATATATTATGATTTTTAAACTGAAATAACATATTTCAAAACATTATTTAAATAAACAAATTTTATTAAAATTATTTATAAATGTATGTCAAACACCAGATGGTCAGATGTATCTGACAAGATGAATATAACTTCACGATATTTACAAATGTACCTAATATAAATATAGTTCTTAAAGTATATTTGTATATTTTAAAAACCAATGATAAAATACAACAAACACCAAATCTGAATACGATCAAAATAGCTGTTTAAGTGAATTTTGAAAAGTTTTAATACTGAAACCACAGCATAAGCTGGATATATGTACTATATTGAGACACTTAACTGTAAAAGTATTTAAACAAAAATGAACAAACACTGTAACAAATACTTAAATAAAACATGCCTTAAATATAATAATAATAATCATAGTTAATACTAATGTTGAACTTAATTAGTTTGTATGTGTGTGTGTGTGTACATGTGTGTGTGTGTACATGTGTGTGTACATGTGTGTGTACATGTGTGTGTGTGTGTGTACATGTGTGTGAGTGAGTGAGTCAGTCAGTCAGTCAGATAGTCAACCGAAATGTCTATCTGTCTGTTCTCTGTCTATACATTTCTGTAAATGTTTTTCTCTCTCTCTCTGCATGTGTGTGTGTCTGTGTGCATGTGTGTGTGCATGCGAGCAACTCCTTGTAATAATAATAATAAAATAATACATAATACCTTTTTCATTTAGTGACTTGGCTGAGAGTGGCTGACATCTAGGTACAGCTTTAACATGCTGTAATGTATCCTGTGGAGTTTCAACAAAGAACACAGACTTCGAAGACGTGTTTAGATTCTCAGGTACAGACACTGTTGAAGGAATCTTGTTCAGTTCTGATATTGAACCTAGAAAAAAAGTTAAAATCAGTATTATAAAATAATTTGTTAAGTGAAACACTTTTAATTAAAACTTGTTAATGTTATAGGTTACTTAGTCTTGGACAAGAAATTATGTTAACTGTGACATATTATCTTTCAGTTCCATTAAATGTTAGGCTTGTGATTATATCTATATATTAATTTACTAAATATCATATTTATGAGAGTATTCACAATATCTATATACTAATTATACAGATGCACAAAACAAATTGGCAGTTTGAATTAGGTTGTGAATAAAAACTGCCAGGATTTGCAGCCCATGCTAAAAGGTTTGCATTAGTATTCGGCTTGATCTTAATATTTTAAAATTCTAGTCCTGTTGTGTGTGTGTGCGTTTGTTTGTGTGTGTGTGTTATAGCTGTGTATAATAAGGCACAGGCACAGAGAATCTCGAACCGTGAATTCAAACTCTGGACGTTTCTTCAGGGGACTGAATCCAGAGTGGCGACTTTTCTTGCTAGAACGCATGGACCTAGAAACATAGTCTCCACGCACAGAAAAAGGAAGATCTCAACCGCAGCATAATATGCCTTGTGATATTTGCTGGAGGGTCAAATACCTCATAAGCATACAAATCCAATAAATTCTATGACCTAATCGTCACTAACTAACTCTGTGTATGTATGTGTGTGTATGTGTGTGTGTGTGTGATATATGTTTTCACACCAGCAACTAACTGAAAACCTTTTTGTAATTAGCCAAAAATAAAATGACACAATTATGTTTTGTTAGTGACGGAGCCTGAAGATTACTTCCCAAACATTTTCGAAGATGGCGGAGGAAGTTCGTGAATTTCTCCACCATCTGCCACCCCACCATCTTTGAAAAAACTGAGGGTGGCTTGAACACATTTTGTTCAATGAACATGACACAACTGGCATTCCACCAGCACATCATATATATTTAGTGAACATTTTGTTGGTGATAACTGACAACAAAATACAAAATGATACAGGACTGGCAAAGAAACTGATTTTGAAGAAAGATGCCATCCCTACCATATACCTGGCAAATGCTAACATGAAACACCCACCTTCTATAACGAGTGCCACAATAAATTGGACCATTTTTAGAACAGTCATAACACTGTGTAAGTTAGCCTGTAAGCTATTATTTTGACACAAGCTAAAAACAAAATTGTTCAAGGCCTTTAAAACAACCTATCAGAGCTTACGTATAGATTCCTCCTCCTGTGGGTGGTTCTGCTCAATTGCCTTGAACCACAAAGGTGCCGAGTCATCTTCAGGGTCATCTGGTGCAGGAATAGACTGTTCAAAGTCTTCTGTTGTCATCTTTTCTTCACTAGCATTCTGTAGATTTTAAAGAAGCATTTATAGAATCTTGTCACTTACCTGTCAGCATACAAATAATTGTTTTTATTAGATATAATATATAGAGCTAGATCTACAAGATTCAGCATTTTTATTAATCAGATTTGCCATCAAACCATTGGAGTAAATGATTTTATTATGTTGAGCAATGATTATGTTTTGACTGCATACTCATTTGCATATCCATGAGCCTAATGAACATAATTGAACATTGCTGAACATGACATTATTTAGTGGATTGTCCTCTCACACAATGCATTTCAATTTATACTTTTCAGGATCATCTACATATATTCATCCTTTCCCCCGGTGCTTAAATGTGTAACATAATTTAGCATTTTGCGCAACAAATGAATGACGGTTAATACTGCATTTATGTGCACTTCGTGTTAATGATTTTGTTCTCACAGTTTCAAATGTTTATATCTCATACAAGAACTGTATTTTGGATATAAACATAAACAAAGATGTATTCAACTTGAAATAGAAGATGCGCCATCAAGGTAAACAAACAATGAACAATAGAAAGGAGAAAGTGATCAACTCTGATGCCTTGATTGTGAATATGCTGCATAAACATTTAGATTTTTACATATAGTTCTATATATATAACATATATGCAAAAAATAATTTAACCCATTTTTTATATACACATCCTTAAGAAATGGTGTGCTGAAAAGCAGAGATAAAATAAGATGCAAACTTTTGCAAGGATAAATTGGAGAAAGTTGACGTTGATTGAACTAATTTAATTTGTTTTAAAATTTCAGCTTTTGGTCAATTTAATGATTAAGCTGATTACCTAGAACTTACCGGCTGTGGCCTGTAGAGAGAATACAAGTCTGAGAACAATTGCTGATTAGCCGAGACACACTCTAACCAGCCACCATCTAGTAATGCTTGGCCAATGACTACAGCCTGTTCTCTGCAAAATGTTATCGAAGCATACATTTTCACATCCTTCTAGGAGCAACAAATGACCTATGTAATGATGTAGAGTGAACAAATCTAAGCTTTCTCAAAAACCTAAACACAGAATGGTGGTGTATGCTCAGATATGTGACTGAACAATTCTCTTTTTTATTAGCTTCATGCTGTAATGTGTACACGCCAAATTACTCCTATCATGCTATACAGTTGTAGGATCACCTAATGGATAATTGTGAACATACCAGTTCTTAACAGACTCTGTATATGGAAACAATAACTATAACAGACTTTGTATATGGAAACAATAAAAATAACAAACTCTGTACATGGAAAATTCACCCCCCAAGTTTCTTTTGTAAAAGCTGGGTGCTCCTTTAGCACAGTGATTAGAGTGCAGCTCCAAAAGCCTGTAGATCATGGTTAATATAAAATCAAGTTACCTGTGTTAGTGGGGATGCTGCTAAATCCCAGGTGTGACCAGCATTGATGCTAAATAAGCCACAACTCACTCGCTCACTTTTGTAAATGTTACCCACTCGTTTATTTGGTCCGACCAGATGCGTGCCATTATTAGAGTCAAAATGCAGAAAAACTCAGTTGGATTAAGTTGGACAAAACCAAAACAAATTGCAACAAGTAAACGTGTGAAATTTACATATTTCATCAGAACTTTCCACCAGTGTTGTGACTGAGTGACTGAGTAGTTTGTTCAGCCTTGGTGCTAGTCATACCTAAAACATATTACCGAGGTATGACTATTTAGGTAAACATCTCACAAATACAGGTATAAGTCAGGTATAACCTTGATGTTTGTAGTACCATGCACATTCAGCAGCCATGTGACCATTAAAATTAGAATTTAAATCTGAAATTACTTCAAAATCTCCTCATTCACTATCAGGTCTCCAGCCGACTTCTAAGTTGGTATAAGTAAGCAAGTTTTTTAATATGAGGTGTTTCCTTGTAATTACCATATTCAAGTTTTCTATGTCTATTACAAACCACTTTAGGCAGGAAAAATAAAACAAGAGAATAAAAATTAATTAAAGTAGACACGTCTGACAGACATGTTAACATCCAAATTTGACAACAAACAACTCATCATTATCTGTATTTATCATATAGCATTACAATGTTCTATGTTTATCTAATCACAACTGTATAACTGACACTGTAAATAAAGATTATCTCTCATAACAAGAGTTAACTTGTTCTAACCAAAAACACCAAATAATTACATACATACACACACACATATATATATATATATATATATATATATACACATACACAAGACTGAGGCCAAGCAAAACAAACTAATCTCTCATAATCACAGACTTGGATTAGAATGTAAAACACTGCCATCCATTGATGACACATGCCAGGCAAAAGCCCAAATGAAATATGAAGAACACATGAAACATTGGACAAACCCAGAAAATACTGAAATCTAAACCCTGACCTTGGTGCCCACAACACAGAGGACTGCCAAATGTACAAAGAAATATCCAGTTGATAGCTTTTTTTAAATCCACACAAATGCGAGTTCCTAAAAATACGACATGACCAGGCTACTAACCTTGAAACTGCTTTTTCTTTCATCACCAGCCAGTCAACAATTTCACTGCCAACCAAACATCCGGGGTAGGTTCTAAGATGGTGACGATGACTCTGTAATTCCAATCCTTCATCTGGATGAATCAGACACTGGGATATCTCCTTCAGCTGTTTGGAATCCTGAGGCAGACATGCATTAATTAAATAAAAATGTTCAACCAAGAATTATGGGTATTAATATAATATATCCAGTGTGGCCATGGTTGACTTGGAAAATGTTTACCTTGAGCAGACATATTCGTTCCTGATGAATTGTCTGTAGTGTTTCGAGATCAGTGATGGGCTTCATATCAAAGAGGTTAGCTGACTTCTGCGTAGTGTTTGTCACATCAGGACTACTCCTATCACTGGAAATAAACAATAAAATATTTAGTTATGATAAACATCAGCTATAGCACCGATAAGATTTAGTTGAATTGTTTTAGCTTCGGCACTGGTTACACCTGAGACAATTATGGCCAATGGGTGACTTCCTAAGTAAACATATCCCACAATCATGGACATGAGCCACATTTGAGAACCCACAGTTAGCATTACAGCACTCATATTGTACAACAAAGAATTTATAAATATGTTAAATTGTCTCCTGATGAATCGTCCAGGGGATTTATTCATTATTTCTGATTCTCTGTGCCAGTTCATTCTCAAATATTGCTAAAACACACACAGACACACAACCAATCAGATTTGTTAACAAAGCTCTATTAATTCCTTGCTGGTAATGTACTGACCTGGCACGTGACTCTTCATCAAAGATGGTGGACATCTGGACTCTGTAGCCTTTTCTTGGTGTCCATGTCATCTGATCCTGTTGTGTCCCCAGCCCTTGTTCCATTTCACCAGCCACTGACATCATCTGTTGACGTAAATCTTCACCGAACGCTTCAAAGTCACTGGATCCCTCTCTACTCTGAGCATAACTGAGCACTACTCTACAACAGTAGGTACATACACGGAGAAAACCTGTGCCAGAACATAGCCAAAGGTCAATATCAGTTATTATAACAAGTCTAGAACACTAATATCAAATGAATATCATATTTTTTACAAATGTATTAGTACGTACAAGCATATACACATTAAGACCATTCACTGTTTAAAACCCTCGCCTTTAGTGAATTTAATATGGTGCAGCTCACCTGGTCACAAATACTTAAATAAATATGATCATATATCAGACAATTATCCATTTCAAGATTTTACCAAACAACTCATAAATCTATCAATGACATCTGAATACTCATGTAAACTCATGTCCATTACATAATTATGACAAAAATAAGGTTATCCAGTCCAGTACTATACACCAGACATGTCTGGACATGAGTTTACATGAGTATTCAGATGTCATTGATAGATTCCATTTGGTCAATTCCAATTCCACATCAAATTTTTCAATTCCAATTCCATTTTTTTAAATACGCTTTTTTACCTACTACTTTTTACCACGAGTAGGTACTCTGAATACCTACTCCCAATATCTACTTGAAATATCTACTCCGAATAGTTTATATTCCGAGTAAGATTGCCACGGAAGAAATATTTCTGAATTAAAAAATGAATTGGTAAATTAATTTGTGAATTTAATTTTTTTGTAGCAAACTTCAATTCCAAATTTATCAATTCCAATTCCATTTTTTTTAAATAAGCAATTGACCCCAGGTCTGCTATACACCATTTCAGATGAAGAAACTTCAGGTTAGAAAAATATCGCACTGGAAATCTCAATAGTTAACAGCGAGTACAGCTCTGAATAGGCCTTTGTTTTGGTGGCATCATCTCACTGAAAAAGTTATTATATCAGATTTACATTGTGATATTTTTATAAAGGATTTTTGCAGCAATATAAAACTGAAAAGCATGGATCAAATGCCAAGTTTTGTTTACATATGATGCCAGTACACATGTCTGGTGGCCACTGATTGGCCAAAAGCCAAAGACAATTTTTAT
This sequence comes from Paralvinella palmiformis, assembly GCA_025642065.1. Taxonomy (NCBI): domain Eukaryota; kingdom Metazoa; phylum Annelida; class Polychaeta; order Terebellida; family Alvinellidae; genus Paralvinella; species Paralvinella palmiformis. The sequence continues at coordinate 176,005 of JAODUP010000051.1, read as the reverse complement.
ACCAAAAACCACATGGATTACACATGTCAAAGAAAACGTGTATGGATAGCCGTATATTCCAACCCAAATTTCCGGGAAAATAATGAATGTCATCATATTTGAAGGAGTACTTAAGTATACATACACTATAATATTCTTTGAAAGTATGATTAATTTTAAACAACTTAAAACTGAGAGCTAATCAAATGAAAATAGTAAACATGTATTACGATGGGTCCTGATGGGTGCCATACTGTGGGATCACATACATAGATTTGAGACAGTGGTGTTATAAATTGTCAATTTGTACAATAATGAGGACACACACACACACACACACACAACTATGACAGCACTGCACATAGCATAAGTGAAAACAAGTCTGATTGTTTCAAGTTGACAATTAATAGATCAACATGTAAATTTGCTGATTATAAGATATTTTACAGTTAAGTTTGAGAAAATTTGGAAGCACAACTTTACATTTAATACAGAGTTGTTCAACCCACAGCCTGGACAGTGATGTGATTATATACATCCAAAGAGGCAGCCTATATTTACATTTGATAAATTATGTAGTTTATGCAATTCCCTATGGATTACAATAATCCACCTGAAATTATACACAAGTATGTGTGACCTACACAAGCTAGAACTGGTAATTTTAGCAAGTAACAAACATTATTAGTAACCGCTGCAGTACAATAATTGTGAATATTTTAATTAATCCATTTATTCCAGCATAACGAATTTATTGTGCTACCAGTTAGATATCACACTCAGTTCATTTTATAATTTTTTGTTAGACTTCAAAATGTCTTTATTATAATATATTGAGCTATAATAATAATAATAAATCTTTATTTCAGACTCTCAGTCCATAGTAATACAATATAAGTAACTAATTATCACAGTAAAAAGAGATTATTTACAACATCAGGCAGGTCATTTTACATAACATCACATTAAAAAACAAATAAATTATCAGTGGGGCATAAACATAATTAAAACGGAGGATATACTGATCATAGAATATCATTTGCTAGTGTGTAAAGTATTAAACCAGTAGCCCCAGATAAGAGAAGACAACGGAACAGAAGATAAAACAACACTCATAATAATACTATTTGAACATGGATAATATTTGTAATATGTTTCCTTTGTAATTCACCAAAGGCAGGTATGCCATAGTGAACAAACATTTCATTGTGCTACACTATTTATCCAGTTTCACTAGTCGCCTAAGGCTTGTGGACAGTTATTAAAGTCACTGAAAGGTATCAGCAACTTAACGAACATACCTTCCAGGTTTAAAATCAGACTGTCTTCATATATTTTCAGGAATTATATTTATTATTTTCACCAATATGTTGTATCTCCTTTCTGCCTAAGATGGCTTACATTTTATTTGCTGGAGATCTTGGAAACCTTCAAGTCACTAAAAGAATTTCTTCGGAGACTTCACTTGCAACAAATGTCTATCGACGTTTTGGACTTGGTGTTGAAACAAATTAACTAATTCATTTAAAATATTCTGCAATCCTATTTTGTACCTGTATATCCCATAATCTTTCCTGGCACCTCCTGATTGCAGCATCTACTGCAGAAAATTTGTCCACAGATTCGGCAGTGGTGACGTCGACGGAATGTGTTGAAACGATCCCCACATTCATAGCACTCCTTACAGTGTCTGTCTGGCATCCAGAACTGCTTGAAATCGCTGTCTTTGTAGATGTGAGGGGTCTAAAGGTTATACAAGATGGCAAGAAATATTAAACAAGAAATCATCAGTAAACACATGGGAATATGACAACATCAAATTAAATAATTGACCAAATCTAGTAAGTTATTAGTTCAATTCCATTTAACCCATAGTTAATATTTTATTTCTTCATTGGTATATCTATATAAATAAAAGTGAATGTGTGTGTGTTTCTCCAGGGGGGGGGGCAGTACTTTATGGTGGCTAACCGGTGTTCCCCTGTGCTATTTTAGTTCTTATAACTCTCAGTAAAGCTTCTTTTTGATGTACACACACACACACACACACACACACAAACATCTTCCACAGTAGCATGTTTTTAAATCCACACAGAGTGTGGTTTTTTAGTTTGTTTAGTTATAAATCAGTACATGATGTTGGACTATTATAGATTATGTATCAATACAGCTATAAATTATATACTTTAAAGGAAGACCTAATTACCAACTTAGTGACGTGTTTGAAAGTGGGTCTGCTTTATGGTCCAATTGTCTTGTGTTCTCCCAAAAACATTTTTATTAGTGTTAATTAAAATACCCAGATTTCTGCTCCTGAAATAATTTGACACTAAAATATTTGCATTGGACACTTCAATCATCTCTGTCCCTTGGATATGGTCAAAACAAGGAAAATCATCATGGTTTCCCAATACAATTATGAGGGACCACTGGGACTTAAGGGTGTTTTAGGGTACATATAAAGAGGCAACAGGCACAGAGCATCAACATATCTAAACATCCTTCGAGACCTACCTCCATAAATCTAATTACAAATACAACTATACATACATTAATCTAAAAATAAAATGTACAATACTTCCACATATTGATAGATGTGTACGTATACCTAAGCATGTGTCCAAGAATTAGAGAATAACTGTTTATTTTTTTAGTGTTCACATATTTCACCAAATCAGACAAAATACACTCCAGTTAAGTAGTGTGAATTACAGATAAAATCAGAAGATAACAAGTTCAGCAGATAGGAAGTTAAGCAGATAATTTTGGTAGATAATATTTTTAGCAGATAATATTTTAGCAGATGATTTTATCAGTCACTGCATAATACTTGTCTCCATTTGAGGAATGGCCATAAAATAATAAAATGTATCTTTTCATTTAATAATGTACTTGATTACCAAATATTATTCCACTGAAGTGCACCTGACCAGTGACTAAACATAAACTAAATTTACATTTTATTTAAGATTATACTACAGAATAACAGATTTCCAGAAGAATATTTTGCACAAAGTTGCTTTTCACCATCATTATTACTGAACAGTTCTATGTTGACATTACCACTGCCAGAAGAGTTCGTGACACATACCTGACCTCGGGTATCCAGAATATTACTCAGTCTCCTTAAGACACTAGAAAGGGTCCTACGACATGGCTGTGGACTCGAATCAATCACTTCTGGGACATTTTCTTTTGAAAACATTGAAACATGTACACATCAATGACACAGAGTGGGTTCTATACCCAAAGCCTCCACACACACACACACACACACACACACACACACACACAAACACTTAGATAAACAGAAAATAATTTGCCAATAAAATCAAACATATTGCAATGAGTATTTGATAATAATTTCTGAAGTACCTTTTGTTTGAAGAGGCTCATTACCGATACCTGAAGGTTCCGTTTCTTCTCCCGTATCTTGTTGTTCCGTTGATGGCTGGTTTTGTTGTGAACTATCGACTGAAATATAATATCAAAATATAATGTTTTTTATTCCACATGCACCAAACAGTACAACTCTGTACGCACAATTAGATATATATACGTGTATATATGTGTAAGTACTGGTCACATCTGGGACAGATGGCTATGTGGTGACTCCCTAAGATAACAAATCCAACAAACATAGGCACAAGCTGGATTTGAATAGACAAGCTGGAGTTTTTCAGTCCAGTGCTCTAACCTGAAGCCTGAGAATGTCATTCATATGGAGCTCCCATCTTAAGACCGTCCACTGTAAATTGCACCTCAGCTTGATGCCCAATTAAGGAAAATAATTAATTGCCTGTTATAGTCCATTATCCTACCTAATTTTCCTTGGGCTAGTAAAATTTCTTTTTAGCTAGTAAAAAATATTCATTGGCATAGGAAGAAATTTGTTGGGCGAGTAAGAATTTATTGGGCTAATAATAATATTGTTGGATAAAATGGATCTTAAATTTTAATATCTGGGAGCTACTGAGATGAAAAATAATTTGCCATCCATCAAAAGGATTTTTTCAAGCTTTGGCGGCATCCACACTAAGATACCGAATCGGCTTGGTATTGAGAAAACAGCCGAGCTGGTATTTTGTCACAGGATCCTCTGGGGACTTTGTGATTTGGCTTATTGACGTATCAAATGGATGGATTCAATTGTAAATGTGTGAAAGATGTGAGACTCAGTTATGGTTACTGAATAAAAGATACCTACAAATTATTTCTGTTATAACTGGATTGGAAAAAATGTACGAAAGACCACCATAAAATATTTTACATTCTTGTTTGTAATAAATAAATATACTAATTCTGATATAATGATAATCTACAACTGGTTCTAAGCAAAATAGATCAAAAGTGAAAGTTAAAATCACAAAATATAGGTTTACAACAGTTTATAACAGGTTATGATGGTATATGACGTCATAAAGATATTTACGACAGGTTTATGACGCTGTCATGTCATAAACAGGTTTACGACTGTCATAAACCCAACCCTGTGCACCATGTGGTGTAGCATTGTCTCATTTACACTTTGACTGTTTTGGACGTATACACACATACCAGGTTTATAATCCTTTACATAAGTGGTGTGGATACATCCCTTATGAAATATTTTAATCTGAATGTTTATCTAAGGATAATAAGCTGCTGATTAATTAGTAATGGCTATTAACCTGTCTAAACTAGCCATCTGCGGACCAATTGTAGCAGATGTTTTAGACAGATTAGCGGTTCATCCATTTAGCCAATGTGTAGAGCCCGAAAAGACCCGATGTATCAGTGGTAAATAATGTGCACCAAAATATCAATCATTACAATAAATGACTAGTATTACAACACACCCACACAACCGTATTATATTTTCAATGCGGAGTATCACGATTATATTATTTTATATGAACATAATATAAATGGATCAGCCTAAAGTCAAAGAAATGTTAGCTGAAATGAAGTAAAAATTTCCAGCAAACAAAGTTATACACATACAGGGAAGACCACAATTGTCATAAAAGCAGATTATCTGGGCCCAACCAATATTTTACACAATCTAAAATATCCGAATAGACATACAAAGCATTAACAACCAAAAGTTCAATACAGTAATTCTTCAACAAACTGTTGATACTAATTTTCGGACTATTCTAAACGTTTTAAGATTGGACATAGTTTTATACAGATATGCTAGATGATACAGAAAATGGAGCTGGTTTTACACAGTGACACCTTTGCCTGTGTGTATGTGTGTCCAATCATTTAAACATATAATTCATAGTTCATGGCTATAATCACCTGGAGATCGCCTAAAGAGCTTAGAGAAGAATCCCCCTGACTGTTTGACCTCAGAGCTTAGTGGTGCAAACTCTGTCAGCTTTGTTGGAGAATTGGGATTCTTGGTATCCATTCTCACACCACCACGCTAAAGATTCATTAGGAGCAATCCATATTTCCTGAAAATAAATGTGTCATTCATGTTAATATCACATCAAAACATGTCAGTCATGATAATAGTATATACCACTTGAAATTTTGTGGTGAATAGATTAATTCTGAATAATATACGTAGTAAATATTTTATGTGCCTTAATAAAAAATTATAAATCATTTATTTTATAAAAAAGCAACAATTAAATATAGACAATTAACAATGATCTCTGTGTTACCAACATGAATTAAACTGGTGTTTGTCAGGTGACTTTTTTAAATTGTAGGTAACTAATCAAGATGCACCTTAATCAAAGGCATGAGATAACAAGATAATCTAAAAGTTTATTAATTAAAGCCTGGTTAACCATAACAACTGATAAACACAACCATTATGCCAAACTGAAGTTCACACTAACAGATGAAACAAACATTTATTTTCAAACTTATTTCTGAAGTAATTTAGTTGACAATCACTTCAACACATCAATATACTTGTTTAAGCCTATAACTCAAAATGAAAGAGTCAGTTACAATTGCCATAAATACAAACCATTTAAAATGATGAATAAGTACAATATGGTAATTACAATAATAATTACAAAACTTCTATAGTGCCAATATCCTCGAAATGAATCGAGCTCAGTGGCACACCTAGTACAGGGGTTGGGCAAATGCATAGTCCGAGTACGATGCAAAGTTCATCAACAATGATCAGATGGCAAAGAAACTTAGGAAGGATAAGGGAGTATGAAAAGGCGAGTTTTCAAATGGTGATGGAAAGAACTATGCTATTTGATGACTTAACATGTTCAGATAGTGAATTCTAAAGAGTAGGTACAGCAGCTTAAAAAGCATGAGTCCCATCGTTAATACGTGATTTGTTATATCATATCAGCTTGCATTATCAGGTTACTGTATCCCTTGGGAGTTTCTTCCCCATTTCTTCCTGGAAGAAAGGATTCCTTCTTGGTAAAAGCCATTTATTCCCAAGGGAATGGAAGAAATACCTTTTTACCAGAAAGTTATGGCATGATATTTCATGAAATATTAAGAATTTGAAAACTGGGTTGCTCTACCACTTTCAACAGCTCAGACTCTTCAGATAGTTCAGCTCTGGTCTTGAGACAGTTGAGGTTGCATTGATATCAACACCACTACATGCTATCTAAGCCAGCAATAGACCAACTGGGGTCTTTCACTGTTAATCAACTTACGATTAACAGTCTTCACACAGGGGAACAGATTGGGACGAATAAATTAGTGGCCAGGTGGGCCACTAACTTATTTGTCCCAATATCCGATTTTAGTGGCCCTTAAAGGGGAGTGGTGCGGTCAGTGAGCCAAATGATGCAGGAATGCTATAAGCCCTACCAAGAATTATTTTGGATCGGACCTTTTGAGAGTGCTTCTCAGGTATATTTCAAGTAATATGAGGTCTTTTGACTTTTCAGTGGGGATTTGTGAACCAACCACCCAACTGACTGGTGGCAAAATAACACAGTCTACACCCCAACAAGAACAAAACTTTATTTAGCTCAAATAGAGAAAATCTACATGCCTGACTGTCAGATTAAAAAAGGAACATTAATAATACAGATTACATATAAATTTTCAAAAATCTATCAGTTAATTCCTCCTTCAAATCTAAGTCAACATACAACTTCAAACCATGGTCATTACATGATAACCAGTCTTCCAGCTTTCTACATAGCCAAGAATCCTGAATTTTATGACTCTGGGCATAAAATTACAGATTCAACCATGCATCTGATTCAGTGTCCAGGCAGGCTTTAGCACAATGTCAAATACACGTTGGCATTATGCATATATGGTATCTCAGCTTTACAACAAATTGTTTTGCAGTCCAACAGTATGGTTGGCCAGCAGGCAAATATTTTGAATTAAATGGTCGCCCTTACCAACAAATAGTCGCCATGGGTGAGTTGGGGACCGCTAATTTTCAGCCCTGCTCACAATTTATAATTGATTCCTAGACAGTAAACATTTGAAAAGTAAACCTTATGTTTTGAACATCATAATTTATTATATATACAGGAAGTCCTCAGCTTACGAACAAGATCCGTTTTTACATATGTTTATAAGCCTAATTTGTATGCAAGTCGAATTACACTCTCTAAATATAAGAACCGTTGGCCTGTGACCCGTAAATCATTGTGCAATAAGTATCTGAATCACTGGCCTATGCCAACACAAGACATGGGCTCAATTCCATTTGGTCAATTCAAATTTATCAATTCAAATTCCAATTTTTACCAACTTTTTTTAAATTACTGCTTACTACCATAAGTAGGTACTTGGAATACCTACTCCAAGTAATTTATAGTTACAAGTAGGATTGTCATGGAAGAAATATTTCTGAATTAAAAAATTAAATGGTAAATTAATTTGTGGATTTAATTTTTTATAGGAAACTTCAATTCCAATTTCAAATTTATCAATTCCATTGTTTTTAAATAATCAATTCTAATTCCAAAATTGACCATCAATTCCAGAATGGAATTGACCCCATTGTTATTTATGTAAGAAAAACCACTCCGAACAATACAGTACACTGTTATCACTGGCATCAACTGTATGCTTAGGAGACATAATGAGGGGTAGGACTTCCTATATATATATATATATATATATATATATATATATATATATATATATATATATATAGAGGCTGTGCTGATTAAGCGACAGCCTGGGGATTCTCCAACCAAAACTAACTATATATATATATATATATATATATATATATATATATATATATAATTATTTACAGATTTATAAAGTAGGCTGTTTCCATTGGTCCGGATATGGATGTACATCAAAGTAGCTATAGCTCCGGCACTTCAACTGCGAATGCACACCTTCTCAAATATACGGTAGAATATAACACACTGCCGGCTACAAGACACCTTATGAATTTACTAAAGCTCCGGCATTGTTTGCCTAACCCTAATCCAAAGTATTTGTGCAATTCTATCAAGGTAACATCCAAGCAACACGATATTTTGTGTGTGACTGACCACATTAAATGGGGCTGTCATCTCCAATGAATTAAGTTAAAAAGGGGGACATTAAAGATATCCTGAGTATGTACATAAGGTAACAGGTTGTTTCGTCGCCACTACCAGTTCATTGCGAATTAAAAATGATTGTTTCATCGTCTATGAGAAGTCGTTTGTCGCCAACCAAAAGTTGTTTCGTCGCCAAAATCATTATTATTATTGTAGATCACATGCACACATACAAAGAATATATAATGACATTTAAGCTAATTTTCACCAACAGTTTTGTGCTTCAATTACTTTTTCATAATTTATCAAAACATAGAACAGCAAAACAAATATGAAGCAATTAAGTCCCTCTTGTGTTTGTTGTCATGTCTGGGAAGTCAATGACTGATTATGGCCCTGTCTTCAGGACAGTGCTGGCCAACTGCCCAATGCGCTGGCTGTATAGAGTATTACGGCGGATTTTGAGGTTGTAACCTGGCAAGCATCATGCCAGGTATTACCTAAACATCCAATTGAGGAGTTGTGTTTTTCATTTTATGCAAGCTGTGTGGTGCAAGATCCAAGAACTTGGCATGCAAATAGCATACAATAGGAAAACCAGTACCTTATGACATCTGCCATAGACTGATGGCCCTACTGTTCCCCCCAGCAGCCTATATTCCTTCCTTATTTGGAACAATTAAAGCTATCGATCAACCAGAGCCACTCAGTCAGCTGCTTACATACTTTAAACGTCAGAGCATGACTAACAGTATTTTTCCAATCACTTCATGGCCCATTTTTAGCAGCAAATTTGGACTTATAACGATGTCAAAGGATGGCTGAAGTGATGCCAAGAGCCAACAGTATCTAAATTTGTACAAATTAATCCATGTGCTCTATAAAGAGGCCACCTACATACAAGTACAATTAATTACCAATGGTGTGGTCTCGAGAATATGGTCGCCCAAAATTCAATAAATCACAGGCAATTATTACTAATTCATGGTCTGAATTGATAGCAGGGGATATTTCAGCTAAGGAGTTATTAAAACGATGTGGATGCGTGAATGGGCCCTCTCTATCTGTGAATGAATGAATATTTTTTAGTATAGGTTGTTAATTTTTCCTTGTGTTTATTTTTCTATTCAATCTTTTTTCTTCTTCTTATATAACTGGTCTATGCAATTTTTACTTGTGCTTCCTTTATTAAACCATTTTATTCAGTTATGCATTCTTGTCCCATTTCTGTCAGCTGATAGTTATCTATCAATTACTGCTGCTACGACTTTTGGTTGGCAACGAAACGACTTCTCATAGGCAATGAAGCAACCTTTTTTTATTGGCAACGAACTGGTACTACCAGGTAGTGGCAACGAAACGACTCGCAACCAACCGTACGTAATACAGTCTGGCAGTGATCACCCTCCGAGTATTTCGGCTCCATCTTTCTGTACTTCTCCTGTGAGTGGTGGGGGAGGAGATATGAACAACAACCGAATAATGAAAAGCGACAACACTGGAAATAAATGCTCGCACTTTCTTGTGATAGATCATGAAACGAAAGAAAATCAATCATAACTACAAGAATAGTTATTTATCCCCCTTTACTTATTATATAATATTTGTTAATTCAGCAAAGGCTAAGTTGATAAGTTCAGGTTGAATATTGTGACATTTCTTGCTTACTTGTGTTTCGGAGGGGGGGGGGGGATTTCCCAGGCTGTCACTTGATCAGCTTAGCCTCTATGTTGGAGTGGTTGAGACCAACCCCTCCACAGGGGAGCAGTACATTTCCTTGCAGCAGACGCATTATATACGCCACGGAAACCAGAAATGTGCCGGACCACCTGTCTACCCCATTGTCAGACAGTCAGTGTGTGAAACAATTTCAGAAATATTTAGACATTAGTGGTGTAATCATGACAGTCATTACGGTAAATATAATCGTGCCCATTCCAGAATTTCAATACATATTCTAGATCTACTTGTCGCTCGACAAAAACACCGTCATCTTACAGAACGAACGATGACGTTTGACGGTTTCAGGGTTTGTAGATCTAGATTAGTAGATATCTCAGCTACACAGCCTACAGATGAATACCTCTCTATCAGTAGGGATTATATACTCTCTATCAGTAAGGATTATATAATCTCTATCAGTAGGGATTATATAATCTCTATCAGTAGGGTTATATTATGTCTATTGATACTTACTGCCAGAATCACAAGTATTAGACATATATCAAAACATCCTTATTATCGTCCAATCATACGACGTTGTTACAGATGTATTTACTCGTTGCATCTATTTACTTCCTCCTTTCAAAATGGGATCACTTATTCCTTAGAGTCAAATGGACGAATAACTATTTTTTATTTATGAGGTGTGTTTCCGTAGAAATTTGCTAAAAGTTAATTATCCGATATTATTATCAAAATATTGATGTTTGGTACGCCAATTATACCAATTTATTGCAACCATGAATGAACTAAGCAAACTTGAGTTCAAGGCGGCTCGTTGGTCTAGGGGTATGATTCTCGCTTTGGGTGCGAGAGGTCCCGGGTTCGAATCCCGGACGAGCCCACAGTTTTTATTTTTATATTTAAGCATATGCTGTCAATAATTAAAAGTATTTATAATAAATATCAGCAAGTCATTTCAATAACATTACTTATAAATATTCTATATAAATTACGTTTGCTGATAGGTTGTTTGTTCAGTCTTTCACTTGATTGGAAATTGTCGCCTTCGCTAAGACTTGCCTTAGCCCTCATGATGCAATCTCTTGCATTTTTGAAATCTTCCCCACTGACTATTCCTTTTACCACCAACCACGTCAGTCTGGACGTAGAGGTTTTGTTGGCTTTCTGGTATCCAATAAATTTTAATTAAAGTCCCATTCTGTCTGCATTGAAATTTCAAACTGTCAATTTACTGGTTACTTTCTATGTCTCTATCGCCATCCTGCAATAACTTCATCCTTCTTTGTTGACTTTCATGATTTACTAGAAAACGTAGTCACTATGCATCCTGAATTGTTCATCCTTCGTGATTTCAACCTTCATTTGGATATACAGTCTAGTAAATTAAAGTTTTGACTTAAAACACGTTTCTTTCTCCACATACATTCTTAGTCACGGATTTGGTCTCCCCATAACCCGGTCGACAACGGATTATATCCACACACTAACTGCCACAGATGGTTTATCGGATCATTTCACTGTCATAGCGAAAATACAATTTAAGCATAATCCAGTTGACTCCAAGTGTAATATTCTTTATAGGTTTACTCATGATATTGATATTCTTGCATTTGATGATGACATAGCAAAATCTGAACTTATCACCCACTCTAAAGCTGACTTATCACCATTATGTGACCAACATTACGCTACACTTAAAACTTTACTTGACAAACACGCATCTGTCAGATCAAAATCCATAAAAATTAAACCACCTACACCATGGATGTCCCCTGAATTTATCAATGCCAAAATGCGTCGCCGCTATTTAGGAGGAAATCACGCACACAACAGGTCAAGATATACTAAACAACGCCATTTCTGCAATAGACTCGTGAATAAAGCTAAATCTGACTTTTATAGAAACATGATTTCCAACAACTCTGACCAACCTCGTAAACTCTGGAACTATATAAATAGGACTCTCCATAGAAACGGCTTCTGTTTCTCTCCCCGATCATGATTAAATTAATTCGCTCTGCAGTCTTTTTCCAAACATTTCAAGGATAAGATCATCCCACTTCTTGCTTCTTTCCCGGGTTCTTCTTCTAGCTGTAATATTGATGTTTCAGTTGTACATCTCCCTTACACAGTGTTTAAACCAGCCTCATTTACTGAAGTTTCTAAACTGATTTTATGAACCCCTAATAAGTCCTGTGAACTTGATCCTATCCTTACATTTCTGCTAAAATCTTATCTTCACACAATAATTGTTCCAATTACTAAGACAATAAATTTATCACTAAGCTCCGGAGTGTTCCCTTCTCATTTTAAACATGCCAATGTAAACCGTCTTCTTAAGAAATCATCTTTACCAGTCAATGACCCAAACAGCTACAGACCTATTTCTAATCTATCTTTCACATCTAAAGTATTAGAAAAAGCCGTATCCTGTCGTTTGAACGTTCACTTAAACTGTAATCACCTGTCTAATATTTTTCAGTCTGCTTACAAACAATTTCAATTTACAGAAACCGTTCTACTAAAAGTTCATAACGACATAGCACTAAACATGGACACAGGAAAGGTCGCAGCACTAACAGGTTTAGATTTATCTGCACCATTGATTATTCTGTTCTTCTAGATCGCCTCTCTGGTTGGTATGGCATATCAAGCACAGCACTTACCTGGAGCCGCTCATTCTTAATAAATACCGTATATATTCGTGTATAGACCGCACTTTTGATACCATAAAATCGCCGCCAAAAGCGGGTGCTTCTTATACACTGGTCAGACTAAAAGGGAAGGTAATATTTGCGCATAATTTAGGGAGAAATGCAATAATATTGTTTTTCTACATTAAAAATGAATATATTAACAAAAAAATAATTAATTTGGTGTGTTTTCGCTGTTGTCTTTTGAAGCCAACTTAATCGTGATAACCGCCATGATTATTTAATCCGATGCTCTAATTAGTGACGTCACCACAAAGTGTAAAGTTCACAGGCCTCCAAGGTCGCCGGCTTAATGGGCCACAATATCGGCCCATGATCTTTAGGTGTTCGGATTGATGACGTGTATTCGGTTTTTGTAACAACACATAACTGTTTATTCATCCATGGCGTAGGCATGACTACAGAAATAACTACGCGACAATTATAATTCCTACATAGTTGCTAAGATTGTCCAACCATGCTATCTGCCACGCTAACGAGTCCCAGTCACTGTATCCTTAAGAATTTAGTGGACAATTTCATGTTGAGTTGTTGCACGTTCCAAGTCTAAAGATGTGATCATCACTAAAATGGATATTTTCGCAGACCCAGTGAGTAGCGTGGGCTCGGCCTGTAGTCAAGTAGGTTTGAGGTTTTGTTGTTCGGGGAGAATCCCCAGGCTGTCGCTTAATCAGCACAGCCTCTATGTTGGAGTGGTTCAGAAATCTCCTCCCCCACCACTCACAGGGGAGCAGTACGGAAAGATGGAGCCGAAATACCCTGAGAGTGGTCACTGCCAGAGTGTTTACGTCCTCATGGGGTTTTTAACGTCCCCCTTTATTTGAAATAATTCAGTGGAGACGGCAGCGCCATTTAACGTGGTCATCCACCCACGATGTAGTGAGCCGAGAAATTAATCCCTGGAAAAGTTTCGACCTCTTACGGGGTTCGAACCTGCGACCGTTGGCACCAAGTGCCGGGTGCTTAACCGCTAGGCCACCGGAGCTCACTGTAGTCAAGTAATAATGCACTGATAACTTAATCAGGGTCAGACTGTCGCTGGTACCAAGGGCGTCTGGGAACGGCCAGCACGTGGTGATTTATAATCTAGAAGTGTCTAATGATCCCGATCGCAATTAATTTGTTTGATGCACAGTAATCCAGAAAGCACAGAAATCCAGAAAAGTAGGACAGCCTGATCCTACAAAAGGTGTAGGTTCAAATTGGCTGCGATATGAAAATGGCCGCACTATGACCAATACGGCCGCCTCCATAAACTATTAGAGGCGGATTTTATTATTGGTCTATCTAAGACGTGTCATTACTTTCAAAATGTGTGAGGGTGTGTAATTGAACGGAACGGCAAATGAGGCCACGCAAAGTTTGACGATAGAAGCCACATCAAAGGAAAACGATCACAGGGAACAATGGGTTAATTACTTCCGACTGTGGCGGAAAACAAAGCTGGAGATCCATCATCAGCTATTCAAAGAAAGATGTCGTGAAGTAGGAAAGCTTCTCATGAGATCCAAGAGGACGTATTATTCAGACAAGGTAGCGGAATGTGGGAACAGTCAAAAATGTCTGATCAGAATCACTAAGAATTTGATGGGACATAAAGGAGAAATCATTCTGTCAAGCTTTAGTGATTTCTTCATGAGGAAAATTACAACCATTAGAGACGACATTGATAATCACAAATCTCCAATAAGCGACGCTGTTGTGATGAGCGCTGATATCAAATTTGAAGGACAGCCCCTGACAAAACTTGCGCCTGGCACTCAAGACGAGGTACATGATATTATCATTAAGTCTCCCTCAAAATCTTGTGAACTAGACCCATTACCTACATACCTGTTGAAAGAAGTGCTGGAATACCTATTACCTTTGATTACGGCTATTATAAACAAATCACTGGTGGAGTCCAAGGTTCCGCTTTCTTTCAAAAAGGCCAATATTAGACCACTGCTGAAGAAGCCAAATCTGGATAAAGAGGAATTGAAAAATTACCGCCAAGTGTCTAATCTGCCTTTCTTGTCGAAGATCCTGGAGAAGCTGGTTACTAAGCGGTTGGAGACCCATTTGAGTAGTCACAGACTGCACGATAATCTTCAGTCAGCTTACCGTACCGATCACTCTACAAAGACCGCGCTCCTGAAGGTCCATCATGACATTGCTGAAGCTTTAGATAGGAAGTGTATGGCGGCATTAGTTCTGCTTGACTTATCTGCTGCTTTCGATGTCATAGATCACAAGAACCTTCAAACGCGCATTGAGCACTCGTTTGGAGTAACCGGAAGTGCCATCTCCTGGATAAAACCTTATCTGAGTGACAGATCTCAGTGTGTTGCCATAGGAATGACGATATCAGAAGGTAAGTGCCTGAATTTTGGGGTGCCACAAGGATTGGTACTTGACCACGTAAGTACTGTTTGTATTCAAACCCAATTGGTGCGATATGTAGCCGACATAATTTGCTCTACTACTGTTATGCAGATGATACCCAAGTTTATATGGCGATCACTCCCAAAACAACTTGGTCCGACGTTGCGAAGAAATTGGAAGCTTGTTTGGCTGATATCAGTACTTGGATGAGTGCAAACATGCTTAAGTTAAACGAGGAAAAGACAGAGCTCATTATCTTTAACCCAAAACATCAGGTTAGGATGAATGAGGAATTACGGCTTTAGGTAGGTAATAATACTGTTTCTGTAGCATCGTCAGTGAAGAACTTAGGAGTATATTTTGATACATCCCTGACCATGGAGAGGCAAGTGAATGCAATATCCAAAGCCTGCTTTTTACCAATTCGTAATATTGGTCACATCAGGCGGTATATCACACTGGATGCTTGCAAAACACTGGCACACGCCCTGATAACATCTCGGCTAGCTTGCGGCAACGCTCTCCTGTGTGGTTTTCCAAGCACACTGATGACACGGCTACAGAAAGTACAGAATTCTTCTGCCAGGTTAGTCACTCGTACTGATAAAAGAGAACATATAACACCAGTCTTGAACTCCCTGCATGGGCTTCCGGTTATATATAGGTCGCAGTACAAGATTTTGATGTACACTTTTAAGGCACTTCAAGGGACTGCCCCTCAGTACTTAGAGGAACTTGTCGTACCGTATCAGTCGACAAGGTCTCTACGGTCTGAGTCTGGAGCATTCTTAGCCGTACCAACAACACATGGAGTGACATACGGTAATAGATGTTTCGGAAAGGCTGCTGCAACTTATGGAATAATCTTCCAGTAACCATCAGAAAGTGCAAGACCCTTGATACCTTCAAAAAGAAGATAAAAACTAATCTTTTTGTTTCAGCTTTTCCTAGCTGAATATATTATGTATTTGGCTGGAAAGAATTATGTATTTTTAAAAGAGTTTAGAGTAACCTTCTTACAGGTTATATAGGGCGCTATATAAATTTTGTTTATTATTATTATTATTATTAAAGCTGGCATATGGGAACTGCTAATAAACTACTTCAAACAGCATTACGGAAACGAACGCACAGTAGCAGACAACCTGAAGCGCCCGTTGTTAGCTATGAGAGAGATCCTGGGAATAATCCTGCTACCGCCCAAATCGGGATATTGGTCAACTGCGCATACTCGGATTAGAGGGTTAGGGTTAGGGACTGTTAGCATGCATGTAGTGAGTCCGTGGAACAGACATTTCGTGACTTTGTTACTTATTTGGCTGGTAGCAGGATATTTCCCTTGCGCGCTTTCCTATCGTCACACAGAGGGTTAAAACGGCCTGGGATTAAATCGTCCCTGGCATTATTACCAAATCGTTCTAGAAGTGCTCTATCAGCAATGATTTAGATGGCACGAAAGATGATATATTGTGGGATGAACAGCATGACAAATCTCACACTGATTCCGACGAAGAAGGCGACGACATGTATGATGACATGATGACACATGAACAGATACAACAGATGTTCAATGAAGACAGTGATGATGATGAATGTTTGGGTTTTGAATAAATTTGCAGATTTTAGTGCGTCTTATACACGGGTTCGACTCTAGGGGTTTATTGGTCCTAAAACCGGGTACGTCTTATACACGAGTGCGGCCTATACACGAGTATATACGGTAGGCTTCAATCAATACAAATAAGAAAATGTCTTTCAAAGGCAGTGCCTTTCTTTTGCGGTGTTCCCCAAGACTCTGTTCTTGGACCACTACTGTTTACTCTGTATACCACACTTCTAAGCTCACTTATTCACAGCCATAAATTAGACTATCATTTATATGAATCCAGGACAATTCCCCACTCGGACAATTCCCCACTGGACAATTCTACACTGGAAAATAGGCCACTTTACACAATTCCCCACTCCATAATGACAATTTTGGACAATTACTCACTCTTATTATTTTATAAGTGTCTTTTACATGTTTATCAGAGTATTATTGATCTTTGTGCAGAAATAAGCCACAACAAGATGGCTTCTAACTAATTGCCAATTTCACACAGGATGAGGTCTTCATAAGGGCAAGTATGGCTGCTATTAATGCTGTGACGTCATCTTTCGGACCCCAAGTCAACGTACATGGCTGCTTCTATCACCCAGCACAGGCCACATGGAGGAAGATCCAGGCTCTTGGTCTCGTACAGCGATATAGAGGAGGAGGAGGGCGCGAAACTCTTCTCTGGCACGCTAGATGGACTCGCCTTTTTACCAGTGGATGATGATGTTCCTGATGGTGGCATATGAGCTTAAGGGCATTGGCCATAGTGTAAGATTTAAGTAAACCAAGCTGTCAGTACTAATGAAAATGATTGTTGGTTAAAGTTTAATTTAAAAAAAAAAATTCGAGGAGTGTGGAATTGTCCGAGTGGGGAATTGTCCGAGTGGGGAATTGTCCAGTGAGGAATTGTCCGAGTGGGGAATTGTCCGAGTGGGGAATTGTCCGTTTACCATTTATATGCGGATGACCCCTAAGTATACATATCTTTATCTAGAGCAGACGCTTACATTTCCCTTAAACAACTTGGTGACTGTCTCAGTGATATATCTGGCTGGATGACAAACAATAGACTTAGGCTCAATGTCAATAAAACATATTTCATCATTATAGATACCCAGACAACGCAGCAAACGTACTCATTTCTTCCCTACGAACATCCTTAGCCATAGCATCACACCATCAGACAATGTACGTAATCTTGGTATTACATTTGTTTTTCTGACATGTCGCTGCTAGTTCTATCATATTCGTGACATTCGCCGTATTCGGCGCTATTGTTATCTTTCAGTCGCCAAAACTATTGCTACAGCACTCGTTACTAGAGGCTTGATTACTGCAACTCTCTTCTTTATAACATTGCATCTAAGGATATTCTAAAACTTCAGTGTGTTCAGAACTGCTTAGCTAGGGTTGTCACACAGCCTCCTCGGTTTTCCCATTCTGTCCCATTCCTGATATCTCTTCATTGGTTCCCTGTTCAATCTCGTTTCATTTTCAAACTCCGCACTATTGCCTATCGGACTCTTTCTTCTGGAGAACCTTCATATCTATTTTTCATGCTTTCTCTAGCACCCAAGCCCAGAGAGCTCCATTCATTTGGTTTTCATTTGTTGTCTGTTCCCTGTGTTCAAACTCATAGTGGGACTCGTATCAAATAGCATAGTTTCTTCCCGTGACCATTTGAAAACTCACCATTTGAGACTCGCTTATCCTTCCTATGTTTCTACTCCACCTGATCATTGTTGATGAACTTTACATCGTATCCGGACTATGAGTTTGCCCAATCCCCTGTACTAGGTGCGCCACTGAACTCCATTCTTTTCGAGGATATTGGCGGTATAGAAGTTTTGGAATTATTAAAGTTGGCCATTATTTTGTAAATACCCCACAGGTTCGCTTCTTGCAAATATGCACGTTTATTCGAATGTTAACAGTTTTCTCTCTCACACATACACCATTAGTGGTGTGATGAGTTCGGGTCAAATGTCTCAAAGATTCATGTTAAGATAAATGAAATGCAAAATCTAAACAATGGTTTTCTTTTTACCGTAAGTGTATGTCCAGTCGGCATTATCGTTCAATTGTGTCATTATAATGTTCACAAACGTATATTAGTGGTTCATAGTTTTAAAATATAGTTAACATATTATAATAACCTTTTAAAATAATAATAATTACCCAGTTTATCATAAAAAGCAAAGAAAAGGTATTTATTGTATTCCCCATTTCCTGGAAAGCATCCACAGATCCCGAATCATCTCTTCACGTTTGTTCACCTGTCACGTGCTCATATCTGACGTCATTCTACCGTCTAACTCTATTACGGATCGAGATTATTCTACCATCTATTAGATTACTGATATGATTATATTGATATATCTATATTAATAATAATATAGCTTTTCTTCTTTTGCCTTCGTTAGTCGTATTAAACGATTAGCCCTCACAGGTGTATACAGGACAGTAGATGATTTAGGTCGTGATTCTCCACCGTCATCATCATCATCATCACCATTATCAGCATCATCACTGTTATCATCATCACCATTATCATCATCGCCATCATCACTATCACCGTCATCATCATCATCATCATCATCATCGTCATCATTATCACCACCATCATCATCATCACCATCATTATCATCATCACAATCATAACCGTCATCATCATCATCTCTATCACTGCCACCATTATCACCGTCATCATCATCACCACCATCAACATTGTCACCAGCATCATCATCATCATCATCATCATCATCATCATCACCACCATCACCGTTATCATCATCATTATCATCATCACCACCATCATCGCCTTCATCATCATCAACACGACCAACAATAAACAGTTAGGGCAGGTCTCTGCTTGGCCGAGCTAGTAGCGTGGTTCGCCACAGGCATCTAGCACCGGGGTTTTGGTCTGAATGTTAGTTATCTCTCATTTCACGTCAATTCATAAACTTTCGGATATCGTTTGTGTGTGTGTGTGTGTGTTTCTATTAATTACTTCTGGGTGTCTGTTGTGTATGTAATTCCTATCATCCCTATGATATATATATATATATATATATATATATATTGTAATCTGATACCTGAGCAGCTTATAGTAATTATAATTACGTTTTGATTGTTTGCTTTATATAACTTTGATTTATGCGCGGAATCGAACCTTCGCTCTTTAGATTTGATTAAATAATGAATACTCTACCGTGTAACCATTATCTTTTTCCTCCTCATCACCATATCGATCCTCATCAATCAGTAATCCTGTGCCAGATTGTAAGATAATTTACCAGATTTGGGTGATTAACACAATACAAATTGTAATATGTATAGCAATGTGTTTGATCTAAATTGTGTGTATATTTGTAAATAGAATTACCATTTGTGTGAAAAAAGTTAGTCATCTGTTGTTCTCTTTAAACTACGGATTACAGCTCCGATTTTCGTTTGTATACAAGAATAATGAGTTAGAAAGAGACGTATGTTACTCGAAAGAGTATTCTGTTTAAAATATGTTTATTCGTAGTTTTACAGATTGGTAAATGAATATGAGACATGAACACCCCCCTCAATCACACACGCACACACACACACACACACACACACACACACACAACCACACCATATATTAAAATTAATTTAGACATGTAAACAACATATGTGGTTTTATATATATATATATATATATATATATATATATATATATATATTATTGTGCACATACAATATAGATAAAAATCGATGGTCCTCCTTTGTGAAAGCGAAGTGTTGGCAATAGCTGGCGTTATGACAAATGTCACGCCATTCTTCTCAATCATAACGTTTCTGACTATGCTTCTCTTCCAACGTAAATGTAAGCGCCAGCACCAGTTAATAAAATACCCACCGTAATGAAGACGAAGGCAGCAGTACCAGCAAGACGTCTGAAGAAAGGAGATAACGGGGAATTAATAGTAAATATTAATGTTTCAATAACAAATATTCATAGAATATAATAGCAAGTGTTGTCATAAGAACTAGGTCAGAGACAAACCCATCCTACACGGTTTTGGCTGATGGATTCATAGCATCATCATCGTCATCTTATTTATAAATAATTATTTCCATACTTAAGGGCGCTTTGCCAGTTAACTAAAACAATTAAATCGTGTAAAATAATCTCTATTTTATTTTACATAATAACTCTATTAGACAAAGACCAATAACTCCTTTTAAATGACTATATACTTATTGCCAGAAGAACCGAAACTAGTGATTGTGTGGACATCTGATAAGATGAGAACTGATCCCGAATGGTGGAGATTGATTTGAGGATGTGTTAATAATAACTATCCGACTTACCCTTCTGTATTGCTGGTACAGCAGAACTGGGCATCTTCTAAACCACAACACTTGTCGAATTGTTTAGGTTCAAAGGGTAACGGACAGATGAACGTTCCCAAAGTCACATTGTGCACACTTACGTCATAATTCACGCAAACAGCAAGGTCATCGACGGAAGCTGTAGATATGATATGATTGATATATATATATAAAATATAAATATATAAATATATATATATATATATATAATATATATATATATATATATATATATATATATATATATATGGTTGTATTGTGAAGGACCAATGTAATATATTAAATGTCACGGTCTTAAAGTAATATGGAGCATAGATATAGATAGTATTGCAACTCTGCCGAGTATTTATTTTAATCTTGCTATTTTATTATATTTAAAATATTTGGTTTATTTGATAGAATAAACTACTTTACGCACTAAATTCACTACCAAATTATCAAAATGGATGACTTTCAGTTGATAAAAGGTTATATGTTTAACCCCACCCCTCCCCCGCCTTTATACTCCGCAGAAGCAGAAGACATGTATGATATATGACGTCACTTATTCTGTTTCCTAATTTTGTTTTCTTTTCCGGTTTAAGTTTTTTCTCACCCTGCATTAGTGACACATAAAGGCTTATTGCTGCCTGTGGTGACATTCTGTGGAATATTTTTGGTGATAATTATTGCATACAGAGAACCATTCTGGAAGATTTCCCCTCAAACACGATTTGCTTATAAAAAATATCCGGATATGAGGATGTGACTATATATAAAACATATCGACGGGAGGGGGTGGGATTTTATTTTCTGACGGGGTTTGTTGAAGGTTGTAGTGAGTGAAGCATATAGTTGTAAATTATAGTTTTATACGCCACAAATATTTGAAATTAAAGTGGAGAAAATGGTTACTTAATTTAGAATTATATTGAGCTTTCAGTTTTTTAATCTGTTATACTATGCATTGTAAATATGATTAAACATGATTTCGCTTTATAGCAAAGCTACCAGTAATGTCGTCAACGAAAAGACGTTTTGGTTGACTTGTGTACGGACAGTCAAAATAAAGATGATATTACTGTCTATTTAAATGGACATTTTTTCTAAAACCAATACAACAAGTGATGGTCTATATCGAATATTATCAGTGTTAGTAAACGATTATTTCTTCTTTAAATAGCATAATACGAAATTGCCAACAAACGTTTGAACGAATCGTACCATGAATTGTTCGTAACATCTTCTGATGCTTGTCTGTTCCTATGAAGCCTTCGTAATTCGGATAAAACAAACCGTAATATGATAAATCCAACTCGGCATAAGCTCCATTGGTGTAGATCACTCGGGGTTCTCTACAGTGTAAATTAAAAGGCATATTTATATATGATATCTTGACATATATTGATGGCCAAAAGTTAAGCATCACCTAAAAAATGTATATTATTTGTAAAATGGTATATAATATTCATCTAGAGTTTTAAAAACAGCATTTTCAGTGCTTCCACAGACATTGTCAGATGATCAGAATATAACTACGTATACGACTGAGAAAACAGGTAGCTATTCACAAGTGGAGAAGGAATCGCCACCAAAGAGCATTAAAAACTAAAATGGTATTAATTTTTATTAAATAATATTTAATATAGGTTGTTGAACAACGAAGTAATGACAAAAAGATACAGTCAAATAACAATTTGTTTATATTTACGGTGCACATTAAATACAGACACAGCATCAGGATTAATATGACGTGTTTCAATGTCTTACGAAATATATAGTGATGCTTAACTTTTGGCCATGGGGTGTATATATATATATATATATATATATATATATATATATGATCTATTGGAATTCGATTTTGAGCTTACTAATGGTGGTAAGTAGAGAAACTATTCAAGTGTTTCATAGATGTTTTATATCACACGCACACGCACGCACGCAGTGAGAGAGGGATAGAGCGTGTGTGTGTGTGTGTGTATGTGTGTGTGTGTGTGGGGGGGGGGCAGAATATTTAGGGTAATTAGGTATACATAACTTTTTTTAATCATTTGATTCTGGCTAAGACGAGACATTAGTTACAGTATAAGAATGACAAACACATAGCGATATATTGTAATTACAATGTATACATCCCTTTTACATATTTGAGGAATTCGATGATTCTTGTTTCTAGGATCTGTTGGCTGTTAGACTTTTACTTCTCTGATTATATGACACTAATCGTGTGATATGGACCCCAAGAACTTGCCGACGTCATTTGTCATCAAATATTTGGATATTGTACGTTTTATCTTCAATTCAATTTAATCACATTTCCTTTCTTACTGTCCTCTATTACCATTGTCTGTAAACATCCACTACTAATTGAATTATCTCTTAGTCATGGTGTAATAAAATGATAATTTAAATGATCCTTTGTAAATAATTGAGAAAACAACAACAACAACAACATAGCTTAGAAAGAGTATCGATGAAAGAATTACGATGCTGCACTTAGACAGTCGATTAAATAATCTTATAATATGTCACTCATAATATGTCACTCATCCATAAAAAATGAGCATCCGACAGGACGCGATGGCTATGTGTTTGGGTAACGCTTTGAGCCTATAATGGCAGCATGCGTTGTGTGCTCCCTTGGCAGTTGAGATGTGTGCTGGGTGGAAACAGGTCTGAGTCAGGGATAATAATATTGTAAATATTATTGTAAAGCGCCTTAGAGCGGCTTCTAGCTGAATAGGGCGCTATATAAATATCACATATTATTATTATATATTATATGCAGGGTGAACAAATTGGTCAAACGATGGGAGATACACGAGGTATTAAGGAGCAGATTAAGGAGCAAATTACATCCTATTAGTATGTGTCGTTGCTATGATACAATTGTTTTAAAGTGGGACCGGAGCCGGCATTTCGTATGTTGTAAATAAACAACACGATAACCCGATAGCTATTTATTGACTTATTGAATGCCGGTTATTATGTGGCGTTCTTTAACCCATTAGCGGAATATAGTATTCGTTTTTATAGTATCACCGTGTTGCTAATTATACGATCCTAGTGTGATGTTTATGTGTTATATGATCACCTATACGTGTTATTATGGGTTACGTCTATAAATATCACCCACCCACACTCACGATATGAAAAATCCACGAATTAACGTCATCGTGTAAACCTGGCTTACACCATGGATCTTAAAATAAAGCCACACCTGTACACATATTCTAATGGGAGAAAATTATCTTATAATAGTTACGGTAATCGTATTTTATGACATCCCGGCTTTGTTGTGCATTTTTCGTATTACTAATATAGATAATGAGTTACTTAGCATTAAGTTAGGTTAATCGGTACAGTTCATTTGATAATTAATATAGATTGTCAATTAACGACCATTTTGTGTTTTACCGTCTACTTACTTCGGTACTTGAGAATAAGCTACTGGATCTGTAGCTTCCAACTCAAATGGTGCCTTGACCTCTCCGTCATTTTGTATACCTCTAGCAGAAGTCACTCCTATTATTAAAAAAAAATACTAGAAAACTGTATTCCTGTTAATATGTGTGTATGCGCGCGTGTGTGCATGTGCGTACCGTGACACACACACACATATCGATAGCTGCCAATAAACACATAGTATTAATAGGTTATAAGATACAGCGTATATTTGAATCCGTGTCATATATATATATATATATATATATATATATATATTACAGTTAATCTGTATAATCAGATAAGACGTATATTTCCTGAAATGTTCAGGTAATACGTCTATTGCTAACCGAGATTTAATATAGATTACCTGAAAATTTCAGGCGATATACATATTACCTGATTATCCAGATTAACTGTAACATATATACTGTCGTAAGTATACAATACGCATATTTATATGCATATTTTAATGCTTATTTAGTGCCTATTGTACCAGGGTCAGGCTGTCAGCTGAACTGGTGTGAAATATCGAAGATCCGGACATGGTGTAAGTACTGGACCTCCTCCAGTACCAGAAGCACCTAAAAACCTAGAGACCAGGTTATGGGTTAATACGGCCCTGTACCGTACCATGGTCATGGTTTTTTGTAGTGTGGTGTTAAATATCTGAATGCTAGAGAGTAGCCGCTGTACTTAAACTCCTAGAGACCAGGTTATGGCAGTGGTAGATTAACCCTATAAGCAAAATAAGCACGTGCTTAGGGCATCAAGTGAAGGAGGGGCAGCTCAGAATTTTTTCATGGCCGAATCTACGTTTTAAATTATTAAATTAATTAAATTTACAGCCATTTTCAAATTTTATTAAAAATGAATAAGTTGTGTTGATAAAGCGTTCTCTCCTGCATCATCACGTTTATCCTGCAAAATAAAGTACACCGTGCTCGCAGATTGGAAGTGATGCATGTTTTGAACAAGTCTAGTACGCTGAATACGAGCTGTGCCACCTGCTCTATCGCGAGGCCCAGCTTATTTCTACGCAAGCTAGCAGCTGGTATTTAGGGAGGTCTTGACCAGGATCCAGCGACCTGGTGCTGCCAACACAACCACACGCCTCCTGATATTGTGGGCAGGGTATTCTGTTGGCACTCGGTCTGGCGGATCTCTCCTTTCACCTGGCAGTCGGCTTATCTGCCCTCGAGCTGAGGAGTGAGTTGCCCACAATCCATGTAATAAGAATAAGATTTACACACAACTCCATTGTGGTTTTATATTTTTTTCAAAATTCCAGAACATTTGATACTGTTTAATGTATAAAAGTGATGCGTGTGTGTACAGTTAGTTTTGGTTTTGTTGTTCGGGGAGAATCCCCAGGCTGTCGCTTAATCAGCACAGCCTCTATGTTGGAGTGGTTGAGGGGTTAAGCACCCGGCACTTGGTGCCAACGGTCGCAGGTTCGAACCCCGTAAGAGGTCGAAACTTTTCCAGGGATTAATTTCTCGGCTCACAACATCGTGGGTGGCTGACCACGTTAAATGGCGCTGCCGTCTCCACTGAATTATTTAAAATAAAGGGGGACGTTAAAAACCTCCTGAGGACGTAAAACACTCTGGCAGTGACCACCCTCAGGGTATTTCGGCTCCATCTTTCCGTACTGCTCCCCTGTGAGTGGTGGGGGAGGAGGTTTCTCAACCACTCCAACATAGAGGCTGTGCTGATTAAGCGACAGCCTGGGGATTCTCCCCGAACAACAAAACCTAAAATCAATCATCATCATCATCGTCGTCATCATCATCCCGGCTTTATGATCATACCATGGCCAGGAAAATAAAACAGAACTGATTAATACAACGATTAGGAATCAGCTGGCCTAGATTTACCTTTCTGTTTGTTCAACGCTTTCAATCTCTTTCGTGCCTGATAAATCGTTTGTTTTTTATGTCCTGTCCAACGATCACGAAGCCGGAATAAATACCGAAAAGTATCTCGATTTTTAATTCACTGCGACGATAACATCATTTCATGTGGCCGTTAAACAAACTGGTGCGAGCCGAAAGATGAATACCTATAAAGGTTCAATCAAATCGGTGGCGTACGTTTGAGTGGAAAAATCTCGAAATTCAGGACTAGCACCAAAAACGCTAACCATGACTCAGTAGATACATTTGGATCCATCCATCTGAACGCCAATAGAAAGATGACTTTAAGACGTCTATCCCACTTACCTATAAACATCAGAACGGCGCAATAACGTGGCAAATTGAACCAATTACTGGACGTCATGTCAACAGAGACGATGCCAACAACTACGCTCTAAGAACTTCCCAACAGCCAGATTTATGGCCAGATTTTCGTCTTCGGCGTCACTGCATCGGTACCAGCTATCCCAATCAGTGTCCATCAATTGATACTAGTAGATGTTGGTACATTTTATATCACTTTTAATCGATGTCTAATCTTCACCGATAATGTTTTCGTAGTTTCGTCTTTCTATGTTCGGTTTGAGCCGTAGCTCAGCGTTCTGAAACTAATCGTAGCCATCGTCACGCACGATTTCACATCCGATCGCTTCAGTAGCTGGCTGACCTGTACTTAATGGTTAGTGTTTGGGCATCGCCTCCGCTACCCCCCCCCCCCATGAAGATTGGTATAGGTATATGTTTGCTACGCGTTTATTGGTGTAACAGACTTCGTGTTATGGTTTTATTATTTTTATTGTTGTCGCTGTTTGGTTAGGCTTTTTTTTTCACCAGAAGGAACAATAACAAGTAACTCAAGTTGCTCGTGTCATCTTATATTGACAAATGCAATACGCCAAGAAACTGCAAACCTGAAAACACACACTCGTGGAGAGAAGGCGACTTCATATCACACGTACACACACGTACGCACCCAAACACACACACACACACACACACACACACACCACTTTCTGTTCAGGCAATAATAGTGTGTTAGTAGTGATTTATACGTGTATACAAATGTTAAAACAAGTCACAGCCAGTCTGGAAATAACCTAACAGGCACCCACTTGTAATAGTTATTGTAACATGTCTGGGGTATTATAAATAATCTATATCTGTTGATTTACGGCCACCTGATTTAAAAGATGACGTTACTATTATTGATTGATTGATTGATTAATTGATTTTCTTTCGTTTCATGATCTATGATCATGAAACAGGGATAGCACACGAAAGTGGAAGCACTTAATTATTTCCAGTATTATTCCTTCTATTGAGTGGTCGTTCATAACTCCACCCACTCCACTCATAGGGGAGCAGCGTGGACAGATGGAGTGTATTACGTCCTCAAGGGCTCTATAACGTTCCCCTTTTAAAAAATCAACTAAATGATTCAGCCACCCACGATGTTGTGAGACGAGAAATTAATCCCCGGAAAAGTTTCGACCTCTTGATGGAATCGAACCTGTGACCCTTGGCACAAAGTGCAAGGCGCTTAACCGCTAGATCACCGGAGCTCATTATAATATTCTCGTATTCTGTTAAAGCTAAATATTTTTCTCGATTTACAATTATAACCGTTAATTCATTGTTTAAATACCGGCAAGAACCCGTATTTCCCATAGGAATGTTTAGACAAAGACAGGGAATTAACAATAATTCGCATTATATCATTTCTATGATCCGTAAAATAATTTCCATGCTAAGTGAAAATATGTTATGCCGATTATTGTGTGTGTGGCGAATATCCCTAGCCATTAGTGGCGAAAGAACTTGGTGACGAACGATTCCGGGGCCTGCGTGGAATGGCCACATCAACACCTCCACCAAAGACTATATATAACAAGACGTGCTACTTGGCGTTTTAACATGGGACACCATTTTGAATTCCTAGCGGCTGGGGGTAGATTGTCACGGACAGCTCCCTTCGCTAACATGGATGGCGCCTAATGGCACTGGTTCATTCTGCGCCGCTTTCGGCTGCAGTAACAGAAAAAGTATGCACAAATAAAGACATCCCCGAATGGAAATGAAAGCTAGTGTAAAAATTTGATATGTTCTGGCTTTTTTAAATAAAGGATATTTAAAACATAAGCATAACAATTTGAAGTAGACACGCCCCTACTTGACAAGACCCAAGCAGTAGGCCCAAGCAGGATCTATCTAGATCTATATTTGTTTCAGACAAAATCTGATTAAATTTTATTGAACAATATCAACCTATTAATCACAAAATGGGTATGTAAGATATACATAAGCTTACAGTTACATGTACTGTAGCCACTGAAGATGTTATGGGCGGGAGGTATATTTTACTTTATTATTGTTAATAATATAATTGGACTTCTAAAATTACATTACTATAATCAGATAATTTTTCCCTAATTCAATAATTATAAGTAGCTGAGTATTTACATGATCACCTGCATCCATATTTATTTTTAAACGTAAGCAATTGATACTTATATATATATATGGACTTCTATTTATAATTTAAATGTTATGAAATTAATTATTAAATACCTCAACTAGTGGTAGAAACATTCATTTTGTAATTTTTTTCTATTGACAGAAGTAAAAGACAGGTTATTAATTGTTGTCGTTCAAAGATATATGATGAGGAAAGATTGAAATTACTTGAATACTAATTGTAGAATGTATGCATGATATGCATTTCACTGAAACGGAATTCATGAACCAAACAACTTATCTAGAATGCTATTCCAACTATTTTTGATGTACCAAATCCATCGCATGCATCCACTGAAATCAAAGAGGAAGGTATTAACAGATAGGAGACCGATACATGAGACAGGGCCAGCTGTGATGGTAATTAATATTTATAAATATTAATGGTAAAAATTGGTATAATAAAATTAATTAAATAAGAAACAAGGCACCAAATCCATGAAAGTTTTCAGCCCATTTCATATATTTATACAAAAAAAGGATAACCAGCACCTTAATTAGTACCTGAATGTTCAGCTCATGTGCTTTAATTGGTATACTTCTCGATATTCATAACTTAAATGCATATCAAATCAAATTCTTTAACCAACTTGAAAAAGGAAAACATGTGTTTACACATTGTGTATGCACTTGGTTCAAGTCATTATTTTACAAGGTATTGTTCTGTTTCAGTCCTTAAAGTTCTATGATGATGAGCTACCATGTAAACAGGGCATGCAATCTCTGGGTTACAGATTTACTGGTGTTATCTGTTACAGTAGTCAGTGCATGTGTCTATTACATCTCTGGGTATATTCTGTCTAACTTTAAACAGTTCACTGATCTGGACTAAATGTCATATTTTTGGGTTATTCTATCCATTTGATAACAAATGACTGATTGTAACTGTAGATAAAACCGTGACACAAGATATTTGATGCCGCTTATTGTATGAAAGTACTAATTTCTCTATCTCTAACATTTCAACCGTGCGCACACATGTACACGATCACATGTGGACAACCAGAGAGCTTTTGTTTATCTGAGAAATACCTCCGGTCGCTGGAGGCGCCACTGGTTCAAAATTCAACATGGTGCGGCAAGAGTAACGCCTCTCTATATTTAAGCTCTGCCTCCACTATGAAGAGTTCCCCGGAAAGATGGCTGCCCTCATGGGCCATTTTTATCGTCGAAAACACCTTTGACAACAACATCTAACACGATGTACGTGTGTTAGTCGATTTTACTTAACTGCTTTACAAAACCCGAAATGTGAAGTATAGAACAAGTATAAATATGTCCGGTCCGATGCGCCAATTGAAAGAGGTCCTTCGAGGAGAAAACTGTTTAAAGGGACTTACGTATGATATTATAGATACAAAATCATTATGACAGTTAATTTCAGTAAGTAATATAACCTTTCAGGAGGATAGATAGATATACAAATATAAAATATTACTAGATATGTGGTCATACATATATTGCAATTTCCCAATAAAAAATGACCTAACTTGAACGTTCAAGTTAGGTCATTTGACCTGATATAAATTGATCTCTCTTGAACTATATTAAAGAGACGAATCAATCGATGTTATTGGATCTCATATAACTTCTTAATTTTACTGTAAGGCGATTAGTAATTGTCTCGTTAATATATATTTATCTTTATATTCATACTAAGTTCTTTTTTATTGGGAAATTGCAATATATGTATGTATATCCACATATCTAGTAATATTTTATATTTATATATCTACCTATCCTTCTGATATGATTAAACGGCAGTGTGCCTATTTATCATTTTGTCAATCAATCAATCAATCAATCAATCAATCAATCAATCAATCAATCAATCAATCAATCAATCAATCAATCAATCAATCTATCTATCTATCTAGCTATCTAGCTATTTGTCTATCTATCACCACCATGAAGATTAGGCCTTATCTTAGAGGCGCCTCCATGGCCTAATTGGTAGCGCGGTTGGCCACATATTTATAACACCTGGGTTCAAACATCGACTGGGCTATACCAGAAGGGTGTTTCTTCTTTCTCTTTACCTTGCACAAAAGTGGCCGTAAAACATCAATCATCATCATCTTTCTCTTTACCTCATTACCTTTGGAGGTCGCTCGGCCCATTTAACCTACCTTGTGCACCAAAGTGACCGTAAAACAGCAACATTTACATGTTTACATTTCGTCCTAATCATATAATTTCTCTAAGTAGTAATGTGGACCATATTTTCCGGATGTGACCAGCGAAAAACTAAACTAAACACACACTCATTTCCCGGAAAATCCAATTAAAGGGACAGTCCACACTCAGAAAATATTTTATAAATATATAATGTTTAGAACAATAACCTAAAATTCCACATTAATAATCACGAAATGTACCTGATATCATAGATATAGGGAAATAATCCAAATTACTGGAGGGCCGCCATTACGGCTGCACCGGAAGCCAGATTCGAAGGCGGGAAGGAGCAAACTCAAATGCTGTGACGTCACACGGCCTCTCTAGACTGACGTGGATTATGGTTTCTCTTGAGCGTTAATATCTGAGCCATTTTGAATTTTAAATGAACTATCCATTTAAGGGATAGTCCACCTTCATTTCAAATTTTCATGACTAATGTAGCTATACTCAAAAAATATCATAAGTAATATCAAAATGTGTAAACGATTACCTACATATTAAATAATCCAGTTCAAAGTGCTGATTAATCGATTTTAATGACCTGTGGGCTAGACAGTGACCGGAAGCTCCGTTTGTTCTGTTTGTGAACACGGTAAGTTGCATCATAAATAATAACTGATCATACGCATGTTTAGAAACATGTTTTTACTACAATTTAAAAATATATTAATGATGCAAGACTACACACGACTCTGGTGTTCCAGCATAAAACTGATATTGAAGTCTCTGTATGTAATACGACAGCCTCTAACGACAAATTGATCAACATGACGATTAGAAGTCTTAAACATAGTTGAGATGGACAAAATTATAATATCAAACTAACAAAGTATAGATTAACATAGATGGATTTTGAAGAATAGTTTGTCTAACTTTGTAAGTATAGGTCATCCAGTGATGCAAAACAGAACATCGACTGTTAAGACAGACGAATACACTCTACGTCACATCAAAAGGTGAAAATAAGTACACTATGAAAACACTGAATTGCTGATCACAGACAACAAGGATTAATAAACCAAACATGTCCGTATCCAGAAAAATATCTACACCGAAAATTAATGTCAACGAATACACATTGACACAAATAATTATATTACCAGACAACTTCCTATGATCTATTGTACACATATTTAACGTAGTATGATCGTTGCTATTATACAGTAATAATCATGATTCGTTATTATAAAGTTTTTTATTCCAAATTTAAAAAAATCAACATACCAGATAATGTCAGACTTAGTGGATGTGATCTACCAGGTGTTAGTTTGGTGTTAATTCAAGTGTTATAGTGTATGTACATCATAGATAAACCAGGTGTGTATAATTGGGAAGAAACTCTTATCTGGAGCCTTCAAGTTAGATACTGCATTTTAGGGTGAACTGTTTAATAATAATAATAATAATAATAATAATAATAATATTTTATATAGCGTTTTAATCAACCTGAGCTGTTCTAATGTGTTTTACACTGAAAACAGAATTAAAACTTGTTCTGGCTCACATGGTACATTGCAGTCTCCCAGCACTTCAACCAACCGCGTAACTCGGCCGTGATGTTTACACGGCCCAAATAATCAACAGATGCCATCACATTCTGGATCACAGCTGAGCCGGATTCAGTCTCCACGATAACTCGTGGAGCTATTTGCAATGGATGCCTATCCCCCTTTCGGAGCCATTATTAGATGACAGAAAACTAATTAAGGTTTATTTTACAGTATTTTGCAGCATTACTAGATGATACATTAACGCGGTGTAGTTGCAGCCATACAACACGAGGCAGCGTGGGTTCACCTTGAACATCATGAATCGTCTTAAACGATTTGACTCCAGAATCCACCATAAATAATGTAGACATTATTCTGATTGTCTTCTTTAACACAAATTTTATTTCACTACCATCTCAGGTACTAAGGTATACACAGACTTCTGGTTTTCCTGTATTTGCCAATTAATGCAAATAGCCATCGTATTACAGACAGGCATTCACGTTTGCTTGTTGTTATTGTTGTTATTATTATTATTATTATTGTTGTTGTTGTATTATTACGTGTGTGTGTGTGTGTGCGTGTGCGTGCGTGTATGTCTGTATTTATATGTATACATGTAATATAAATAAGGATATATTTCTAGGGTTCAAAGCCTGCCCCAATATTCTACTAGACTAAACATGAAGGTTAGGTTTAAGAATTTTATTTGGTCGAAATTCCCTCCCCCCTTTATTATAATGCAGTGTAATCTTTTACTATCTCTGGCTGTCAATTATAGACATATAATTCACACAATAATCCACCCTCATCTACCATCCAATTATAGACACACAATACACACAATAATCAATCAATGATGTCGTCTACCATCCAATTATAGACACACAATCCACACAATAATCCATCATATCTACCATCCAATTATAGACATATAATCCACACAATAATCCATCATCACCTTCATCCAATTATAGACACACAATCCACACAATAATCCATCATCATGTACCATCCAATTCTAAACACATAAGTCACACAATAATCCATCATCATCTACCATCCAATCATAGACACACAATCCACACAATAATCCATCATCATCTACCATCCAGTTATAGACATATAATTCACACAATAATCCATCATCATCTACCATCCAATCATAGACACACAATCCACACAATAATCCATCATCATCACTACCATCCAATTATAGACACACAATCCACACAATAATCCATTATCATCTACCATCCAGTTATAGACATATAATCCACACAATAATCCATCATCATCTGCCATCCAATTATAGACACACAATCCACACAATAATCAATCAATGATGTCATCTACCATCTAATTATAGACACATAATCCGCACAATAATCCACCATCATCTAGCTTCTAATTCTATACACACAATCCACACAATAATCCTTCATCATCTCTCTTCCAATTATAGACACACAATTCACACAATAATCCATCATTACCTAGCACTCAATTCGTATTATAGCGTCGATTACGTGAATTTGTAGCTTGCAGATCGCAGATTCGAACCGGACAATTCTCATTTCATAGCCACTGACATTTACCACTTAACTAAAAGACGCCTATGCTAATATAATATAATATAATTATGAATTTTCCATGATGTAATCTTGATGAATTTTCGTGACTTTAAACTATATTCCGATTACTTCGACCATTTGTCGTGAACTGCGCCGAGCGAATTCTTCCAATACGTGCGTATAGAATTAAATTTGAAAAACAAGTAAATTAACATAGACACTGCATACGAATGCAGAACACTTGTTATATAAAAACGTTAAGCGATTGATCGAGACAAAATGATAATTGTAGCTTCGATTAAGGAGCTTCAGTGACCATTCTACGACCAAATAATATTATATAATCCACTCAAGGGCTTCGTTTAGAACATTACTATAATTATATACCTATTATATGTGCATCTATAAACCAGAGATTGGTTTAAATAGAACATAAAACTTGTTGTTCGAAAAGTAGATTACTACCATTAGATTTACTTTATAACCTTTTGTAGAGTTTTGTCCAACGATTTTTTTCGTATCTGACAGGATGGGTTTTGTTTGTATTCTGATAAGTTGAAAATTTGCGGGTTTAATCAAAAACAACAACAACAACTACTGGGTACTTTATGGTCGGCCTTTGCAGAGTTAGGACATGCAAAAATTGTGCCGCACGTGCGCGTCCTGATGTTGGTGGTCCAGGTACCTCGTTACCCGTGTCCGTAGCATCTTCGTCATCTAAAGCGGGGCTACTGATTGAAGATTCGTTTTTAAGTTGTGGTGGTTGGTTTCTTAACATTCAATGGGATTTATTACCTAACACACGTATCGGTCTTTAAAAATTTTATTCATATTTCTGTTTTGTTTAATTATGAAAATGGCACGTGTCTCAACTAGAAATAAAACATCAAAGATATGCAATCTTCTGAGAACACTTTGAGCTTGAAAACAGTAACAGAAGAATGGCAAGTGTTTATGATTCTGTGTGAAGGTATGCGTTGGGAGGGTCTCTCTCTCTCTCTCTCTCTCTCTCTCTCTCTCCCTCTCTGAATGCACGTCAGTCTGTACATCTCTCTCTCTCTCTCTCTCTCTCTC
Organism: Paralvinella palmiformis; assembly: GCA_025642065.1. NCBI lineage: Eukaryota > Metazoa > Annelida > Polychaeta > Terebellida > Alvinellidae > Paralvinella > Paralvinella palmiformis. Next base: position 140,663 of record JAODUP010000051.1, on the reverse strand, counting down.
TCTGCGAACCCACTCTATGTCATTAATGAATCTATCCGAATTTATATATGCACCTATTTCTGTACTAATATGTCCGCGGGCACGCAGCCCACTTTTTATAGGATTGTTAATGATTCTCTTGCATAACACGCATCGTTTCTCCATTTGCCATCGGCATAATAACCAAAGTACCGTCATAACATGACATCTTCATACGACGAAACACATCCTATAACATCAATAAAGACAACTAATATACTGCCTCTTTCGTGAGATAAAATTCCATTGTCCCACTAATTAAACTTCAACGTCAAATGTTCGTCAATGTAAATGGTTCTCAACAAAATGACATGACGACGTGTCTTCCATGATCTGGGAAGGGGGGGAGGGGGGGGGGTAATTGACACCAATCTAAGTCATTTGTGTGAACCAGTTTTATTCGAACATATAGACACAGAGATATGCCTTCTACTTTGGTAAATAAACTGAATGAATTAACTGATCAGCTACTCGTTCGGTGTGCTTCTTGGGTTGACTATAACCCACATATCGTTGTTAGGAGCCAAAAACAAGATCATAAAAGGAACCTATTCCGTTACCGATGTTATCCTAGCGGCGGAAACGCGAACCTTCCGTGAAGGCTCAGAAACCCTCCAGTTTTGATGCCGAATTGAAACAGGTGAATTTTACGAACCTATATATAACGATGATTGGTGTTTTACAGCCACTTTTCTGCACATGGTAGGCTAAATGGGCCGAGCGACCCCCAAAGGTAATGAAGCGAAGTCAAAGATGAAACACCCTTCAATTAACTCGACTTTGCCACATTTCCATACTTTTTTCACGATTAATGATGATGTTTTGGACTTGGATCTTGCCCATATTTAACATATGGGCTAAAGACTGACATGACACACACTTATCGTGCTGTTTGATGACATCTACTTATCGTTCCAGTTTTAGTGTTTTACGCTTACAGCTGTCCATGATCACTTGTTATAATAAAGATAGTTGTAGAGACAATTGTGACATGTGACAGTTTATACGTTTACTCAGGTATTTATTTATACACCAAGAAGTATTCCAGGAGCTACTCCATCAGTAGAATAGTTAAAAGCTACTCAACGATCTACTCCAAAACATACTCAATGATAACTCCACTATTTACTTCAAAGAGCTGAAGAAGCAAAGCCTTTCAATCACCATAGAATTTATTTTTGATCACCATTGATTGGCAATTGACATGGACAAAGCAGTATCTCACTTGACACAACTTAGATCTAGACACGTGATACACTGACAGAGTCATCAATGTAATGTGCGAAAACACACAAAATGACGCCATTATTATTGGTGTTGCCCGGTAAATCCAACATGGCGTCGGAATTCTGGAAGTGTTCATGAACGTTTTTGTTTCATTGATAAATCATCTTTGTGGGCGTATCTAATGGTTTGGGGTTAAGGATATTGACAGTTATTGTTGTATAGCTTTAGTTGTTATCATTCACTATATGTATAGCTTCTATATCAGAAAAAAAAAACATATAATTAAAACATTGATCACGTGAAGAACATGTGACCAGTATCGTGTACCTTTTATAAGTTAAAAAATTAAGTTTATGTTAATCTGTGATGAATTCTGTTTTACACAAGAATTGGCTTTTGGTTTCCAACTATTTCGGTTGCGTGTCATTTGTGGTCGCTTATACAGGTCAGAAAGTCGACCTTTTGACACAGTTGAGTGGTCGTTGGTCGCGTGAGACAGTTGGTCGCCTGTTACAGGTCAAATGCATGGGGGAATGATCCATGCATGGAAAAGTGGTCGTATACAACAGGTGGTCGTTCCTTACAGTGGTCGCTCAAAGCAGGAATATGTACACCAGTATATTATATATAGCACTTACGCATTTACTCCCGTTGTGTGATTATAGAGATAGAAATATTACTTTGCAATAACTTTTGTGTACACGGTAAGGTAAATGGACCAACCGCCTCTAAAGATAGTGAGACGAAATCATGTTGTTTTTATATTGCATTATAAAACAACGAAATAATTTTACAAATTATGTTTTAACACACACACACACATATATATATATATATATGTACACGTCTCTGTTGTTGCCTTGATCTAAACGTAATCGTTTGGTTTTCGATTTTTGAGCAGGTTACAAGTGTTTATTCATTCATTTTAGTTAAACGTACGAAAAATAAGAATCACATCTCGACTATTTAACAGCGAACAATACATATTATGCATTACCGGTGTGATGAGTACAACTTATTGGTAAATTTCTGTTTTCTCGGCTTAGAAGTAAATATTGGCCCGGTTCTCGTCATCTGGTGATTTTTAGATCACTAATTGGGGATGTTAATGTACTGGATATTAGTGTACAGACCTTAGTGTACATAGATGTTTATGTACCTGATTTTAGTGTACGTGGATGTTAGTATACCAGACATTAGGGTGCACTGAACAAGCGTTATTGAAATATTATGAAAGTTGCTCTTGGAAGTTTCTTGATCCTTGGAATTTTTTATCTTTGGAATTATTTTGATCTTTTGATTTTTGAACAACAGGAAAATTCTCAGATTGGTAGGAGCTTCAGTTACAGACATTTCGACATCCTCTCTGGAATTGTGTACAATTTGTGATTTTATGATTTTAGTCATGTTTTTACAATGTTTTATTTTGTAAATAGTTTTAAAGGTTTGAGTTATAATTTTTACAGTATTATAATTTTTAAATAGTTTTAATGTGTTGCACAGTTACGTTCACCTTTTTTGTGCACTTACATCTATGTACACTAACTTCCGTACACTACTATCTAGTACACTAACGTTCACCTTTTTTATGCACTAACATCCAGTACACAAATGTCAGGCCCACTAACATCTATGTACACTAACTTCCGTACACTATTATCCAGTACACTAACGTTCACCTTTTTTATGCACTAACATCCAGTACACAAATGTCAGGCCCACTAACATCTATGTACACTAACTTCCGTACACTATTATCCAGTACACTAACGTTCACCTTTTTTATGCACTAACATCCAGTACACAAATGTCAGGCCCACTAACATCTATGTACACTAACTTCCGTACACTACTATCTAGTACACTAACGTTCACCTTTTTATGCACTAACATTCAGTACACAAATGTCAGGCCCACTAACATCTATTTACACTAACTTCCGTACACTACTATACAGCACACTAACGTTCACCTTTTTTGTGCACTAACATTCAGTACACAAATGTCAGGCCCACTAACATCTATGTACACTAACTTCCGTACACTACTATACAGCACACTAACGTTCACCTTTTTTGTGCACTAACATTCAGTACACAAATGTTAGGCCCACTAACATCTATGTACACTAACTTCCGTACACTACTATCCAGTACACTAACGTTCACCTTTTTTATGCACTAACATTCAGTACACAAATGTCAGGCCCACTAACATCTATTTACACTAACTTCCGTACACTACTATACAGCACACTAACGTTCACCTTTTTTGTGCACTAACATTCAGTACACAAATGTCAGGCCCACTAACATCTATTTACACTAATGTCCGTACATTAATATCCAGTACACTAACACGCCGATACAAGGCCGAGTACGTATCCTGAATGGAATCTGTCTTTCATAGCGACATAATTGAATTATCGATGATGATAGTAACACATAATTTTCCGTGTTTTAACAACACTGTTACAACACAAGATTTTATAGGTCATTGTTACAAAGGAACTCGCATAATTGCTCGCTAACTATATCTAGATTTACGTCTGCTAATCCTAACTGTACGCTGGCCTCAGTACGACCAAAACCTGCTACGTGTACAATTTGCCCAACAAAGCCCGCCGGAAGCCAGCGTACACCGTGAAGTCTTCCATAACCAAGTGGCTCGTCTTTAATAGATATGATTGTACCACACAAAGCAATGTCATTCAGCTAAATATAGAACGACATGTTACGGTAAATAAACGCTCCTCGCAGCCGCTATAAAGGGATGACACGATTTGGACACGTTTATTTTTATTATTTAAACATCTACTAAATCCAATATGTTTTGTCGTACGATTAGGAGGAGTCGAACATCAGATGAAATAACTTTATACAAAAATATGTTAGTTATTATTTAAAGCTAATTGATACCATTTTGTAATTGATTAGAAACTAGATCATTAAACAATTCGATTGGATGTTGTCATAATTAAATTTTGTAGTCATCCATATTTAATTCCGTCCCTTTTCCGGAGCTTCGTTATTCATTCATAAACTGTTGATCTCTTTCTGACCTTCGGATGACTGCGGAGGGGGGGGGGGGAGGTATCTAAGTACTCTGTTTGTCCTGAAGTCTAACCCCAAACCCCCAACTCAATTACTAAATTAAACACACGAGCGAGGATACTCCAATAATCTAATAAGTTAAAGTACTCTGCTGCAAACACGAAGTCCACGTTTCGAATCTCATTTATACCCGAGTTTTTGGAATGTTTCACTGGAGAGTTGTTCCTTGGCCACTCATCGTAACTCAGAAGACTAACTAACTGATCTAGGTCATCTTCTCTAATTTATCAGTAAAAATGCTACTAAAACAATCCCTTTGCGATCCTTATTTTCGAAAGGAATGGAAGCAGTTTTCCATTTTTTGAAGTGGAAAATCAATGTCCTGAATTTGAATTAGAAACGGGCAGCTCCTGATTTAATTTTTTTTAGAACTGGACTTGCTTATACTGTGACTGTTACTTTAATCAATTCAGCACCTTTCTTTGTTATCTTTCAAAATTCCACGCTTCCTAAAATAAATAAAACAGATGAATAAAAAAAGTATTTCTCTTTAAAAAAAAAAGTTGGATTAGTCTTATGAAAAACTCCTCTAGTCTAGATAATATTGACATGCTGTGTTGCGTTTCACTGTAACTTTTGTGCGTATAATACACCATCAGCTAATTACAAAACGGTTTTGACAACAAAATAAATTTAGCATGTAGGCGATGCAACGTCAAAGTGCAATTCATAAAGGGCTCTTTCTACGCTTTGATTCGATGACGACGGCATCTTTGACCGTTGGATAGATGATAAACTTAGCCGACGACGACGTTCTTTCATCGTCGGCGAAGCAGACAGCCCCAGCGGCTTCCAACTTGTTGGCCACTGAATCATGAACACAAGCGAGGGACATGGATATATCCATCTTATCTAGATCACTGCTCACCGCCTTCAACATGTTGGTTCCCATTATGTCAACGTACGATATGGCGGAACAGTCGAGAATTACCGCGTGAATCTTCGCGTCATCGCGCATATCCGGAATGGTGTTTTTACTCGGACTTGCCTCCATCGAATCGAGAGACCTTCTCGATCCAGATCGACGAGAACAGTTGTCGCCGGTGAGTGGATCACTTGGGCCGGCATGCTTCTCCAGAAGATTATTAGCAAGCCCATTCATGTCTGGATCAACAGTGACCATGGCAATCATATCAGAGTCGAACTCTTCTATAATCTGTTGGACATCTGAAATCTTCCGGAAAAGTTGCGTCTTGAACTTTTCGATGTTGACGAAAAAGAGGGGAGCGTCGAAGCGGAACACCTGGATTCCGGGATACTCGATGATCCGATCGGACTGCAGTCGGTCCTTTGTCAGGAAAATATCGGAGTCGTCGAGGCTGACCAACGTAGTGCCGGAAGCGAAATGAGCTTGGAAGACGACGAAGAAGATGCTGCTAGCAATGCCGATTATCAGTCCGCTGGTGATGTCCAGGATGACGGCCGAAAGGAAGGTGATAATCCAGACGAAGAGGTCGTACTTGTTGACGCGCCACAGAGTGGGCAATTGTTGGAACTGTTTGAACATCGGCAGTAGTGCCACTATGATGACGGCAGCCAGCACGGGAATGGGCAGCGAGTAGAAGAGTTTGCCCAAGAATAGGCACACCAAAAGCAGCATCAGGCAGGAGAAGAGGCTGGCCAGCTGGGTCCTGCCACCGATCGATTCGTGTACGAGCGTCCTGGGAGGAGCCTGCGCCCCGGCGAAGCTGCTGAAGAACGAGCTGCCGGCGTGACTGAGGCCGTAGGCGTACAGCTCCTGATTAACGTCGATCGCGTATCCGTGCTTCTTGGCCATCAGCTTCGCCATCGAGACCGAGATGACGAAGCTCACAACGGCAGCCACCACCGAGTCGCCGATGTAGGTGACGGCGTTGCGCATCGGCGGCATCGTGGGCCGCGGAAGTCCGGCGGGTATCGGCCCGACGATCTTCATCCCGTACTTAGCGTGCAGGCCGCAGTAATGGCAGATCAGCGTCGACGCGGTGACGACAATTAACTCGGCCGGTATAGGTGCTATCATTCGCGATCCGTAACGCTCGTTTATGACGTTCTTGAGCACGACGAGCACGGCCAGGGCTAGGATAGCCGTTACAACCGTGCAGACGTTCGTCTCCGCGAGGTGGCGGCAGACGTCGTAGTAGGTAAGCGGGATGCGGAACATGCCCGAATACTTATGGATCGTCAGACCGAACACCGAAGGCGCCTGACTGGTGATGATGTGCAAGGCGGCCGCGCACAGGAAGCTGCCGATGAAAGGCATCGACATGAACGTGGCGATGGCGCCGAGACCGAGGAAGCCCATCGCGAACTGAATGCAGCCGATGAGAAGGCTGACGGAAACGGCGGTTTCTATCCTAACCTGGTCGATCTGCTCCTGAATGGCGGCCGTTCCGTTCTCCAGATCCGTGCCGTTGCCGTACTGGGTCGGTATGGCCATCTTGTCTACCTCCCGGATCACGACTCGGCCTATCATCAGGCTGATCAAGGCCATTGTACCCATGGATATGTGTCTCGACGTCCCGAAGAAGTAGTAGATGAGCACGGGGAAGAAGGACGAATAGAGGCCGTAGACGGCTGGTAGCGAGGTGAGCAGCGAGAATCCCATACCCTGAGGGATATGGATCACGCCGACGCTGAGACCCGACAACAGATCCAGAAGGAGCCACTCTCGCCATCGATATGTCCTGAGGATCGAGATGAAGGGAAAGAATCGTAGAAGTCTATCCTTCCAACATCCGGAGGAGCAGTGCAACTGTCTCCCGATACATACCTTCGCTTTGTCCTTTATGGTCGGGTCGTCTTCCCACTGGAGTCCGTACGCTTTCACTAAAGTGTTCCGTGTATAAGCCGCTCGATCGACGCGGATCTTTAGATCAACATCAGCCGATCCGGGTTTCGTTTCAATGGCTAACATAGGATCGCCTTCTGTAATGTCGTTCTTCTGAAAGGAGAATACCCCTTACTGTGCTGTACACACACACACACACACACACACACCCATATATATATATATATATATATATATAAGAGAGAGAGAGAGAGAGAGCGAGAGAGAATACAATTACATGAATTGTTACTTCATTAGTTAGTTAATTAGTTAGCTTGCTCGCTTATTTATTATGTAATTTGTCAGTTTATTAATTGGCCAGTTAGCCAGAAGAATACATATTCACCCTTTCAGCTAAACACCCAGCTATAAAACGGATCTTCATTTTCAGACATCTTTATTATCATTTAAACAAACACATTTGGGACCATTTATACGAAAATCTTAGCCGCCATAGGATTTAGCAGTAAATTTCTAGCATGAATGGTAAAACGCCACCTATCGGCTGATGTTTGGATGTTTGACAGAAATGTAAGCCAAAGGTATTGGGGGCGAAATGAATGACGAAACACCCGGAAGGCATGCCCCACCGAGATTTGAACTCAGGTGGTTGAGATATTTGACGAACCGCGCTACTACTTACACTATGGATGATGATGATGATGATTGATGCTTTACGGTCACTTTTGTGCACATGTTAGGTTAAATGGGCCGAGTGACCTTGAAAGGTAATGAACCGAAGCCAAAGATGAAACATCCTTCAGATATCCCCACGCCGAGATTCGAACTCAGGTGGTAGTGGTCTGTGGTCCAACGCGCTACCACCTAGACTAAGGAGGCCCCCCACTTACACTATAGAGACGTTACACCTAACGGCTGAGAAACCTCATACCGAGAACCCAGACCATGGATGTCCTTATATATATATATATATATATATATACAGCGTGTCTGGAGCGTATCCAAACGATATGTTAATGTTTATATAGGTTACTGACTGATTGTTCGGTATAACTTCGGCGATGATCACATCTAAAACGTACCACTGAAGGCCTACTTCCTAGAGAAATGGGATCCTTTTTGTTGTTGTTGTTGTTGTATCTGATGAATGAAACATTCAACACGCACTGACAACTGTGATATTCGATATCATTGTTGGCAGTTACTAACACACGGAAACGTACTTCTTGAAGAAAACAACAGGGCCTCCAATTAGAGCCCAAGTGTTCGATAGTTGGGCAAACAACTGAACTATTTCAATTGTTAGTTTATCTACGCATTTCGTTCAATGGGTTAAAAACAAACAAACGAATACCTTTCAGTCTGAGATGTTTTTGATGAACTTATGAATGTGTTAGTAATATATCATTATTGTATTACCCAAACATAGCCAATGTGTACTTTTTGTAAACGTAATTTATTTTGTTAAAGGGACGCCTCCAACTGTCACATGAAAAACATATAACCGTGTCGCATAAAACGGTTGTAATTTCACTTGCGAACTTTGTGAGTGTTAATGATTTCCATCATCATGCAGGCCACCGTTTGGTTAACCCATTTCTAGCCACGCTTAAAGAGTCCTCACAAAAACGTCGTCGGATGTAAACTTTGACTCGGCTGGTGTAATTTTGGGAGCCCTAGATTTTGTCCTTATTTCTATATTTACCTGGAGCCCGTTTTATAATAGGGGTCTACTGAAAGATACTCCAGGTATTTCTGTATTCACCTGGAGCCAGGTTATAATAGGGGTCTGCTGAAAGATACTCCCGGCTGAAGTGAACACCCGGTAACAGACAATCGATTAGACTGTCTTCTGTTTGCTCGGTACACTTTTTCACGAGGATTTATTGGTTCATTTACATATTATGGTAATAAGTAGACGTCCGAAAGCCCCGGGTTTAGGGCTAACTCATCAAGGAGACAGATTTTGATGCGCGCGCGCGCGCGTGTGTGTGTGTGTGTGGCGAGGGGGGGGGGTCGTGTACGGTCGAAAATCTACCTGCTCTGCTGTAGCGACCCTATATCGGCCTATATCGCGGAAGAGCGGTTCGTCGGCTTCCGTGTAGAAAAGTTCAGTTTTGTCGCCCGTATTACGACCACATTTGTGCAGGCGGCAGGCCAAACGGGTGGAGCGACCTCCATGGGTACCGAGGCTAAGCTAAAGATGAAACACCCTTCAGATATAGCCCGGCTGGGTTTGAACCCAGGTACTACCAGTTTGGTCATGGAGACGCCTCATTTGAATTCTATTCGTCGTTAATGCTATTGGTATATTAACATTATTCGTATCACCACTTATTGGTGAACTGTTGTTTAATTAGTTTATAACATCAGCTTGACACTCGCTTCTAGTAATCCTCTGCCGTACATCTTTAGATCTTCCGACTCTCACCAAGTAGCGAGATGAACTTACAATAGGTGTATAATACTGGAGTTACGGTCGATTGGATTTTGGGCCAAACTGCTCCTATAAGCCTCTTCGGTTTTTGAGCTATTCTTCATTTAAGGTATTGTTATTTAATGTGCTTTTTTTGTGGCAATTGTTTAGCTTCATGTACGCGTTTTGCTGATTTACGGCTGAGTCAATTCAGCGAACACCTGGACAATTGACTGATTTGTACTGGAAATCTGTCAATTTCTAGTCCATCACATTACCACCGAGACACCACCATCCACGGTTGTATCAGTGCGTGATCTACCGATGTGAGTGTTCGATACAAGAAGTGAAGAACTACACTATAATTATAACAGTATCAGTGCATCATTAATACAATGGCTTTACTAAAAGTAACCATTAAGAGATGCTGCATAATATATAACAACACAATTTGTACATCAGGTTATAGTATTAAAATATTTTTTAAATATCAGAATTATAACTCTTAGAATTGATAACAAATTAGTCAATTCATATACATTTAATTTATTGACTAATTAGTTTAAAATTGGCAGTCAAGATAGAGTATATCATAGATCTGATTATTGTAATGACGTTAAATGATAACGTACAATATTCCTTTAGACCGTTTAATGAACTTATTTCTATAACAACATACATATCTATTCATCTGTCATGTATATCATGAAAAATATTTGATATATGCTTTCTGGGGACACAAATTATTTTGTGTAATGGAAATAATAATAAAGTGATTAATACTCAATAAAATTGATAATTTTAAGTAATCCCAAAAAGTCTATTTGGGAAAAAGGAAATCCTAAGTATGACAAAGTTAGTGAAAGTAACTTTTGCTAATTGAAAAAGACACAGTACTTAATCTGGGGTTAGTTATTAAACATCCACAGAAGACATTTCACCTTGAAAGATCAATTTGTTACATTAAGAGAGGCATAGGCTGGTCTAACCTCGGGCATGTTGGCGATGAGCTACTTCATTGGGAAATGTGATGACCAGGCTGATTTTTTAATCAATGAATGAAACATCCCCCACACATAGGCAGCAGTCAGATTCGACCCTATGATCTGAAAGGCTGCAACGCACTACCATTCGATTAACAGTGTGAACTTCAGTGGGTTAGCGGTCAGGCTCGTTACACTTGATGCTAAAGAATGTTTACACTTTACCATCATCGATCAAAAGTTTGTCACCGATTGATTTCTCGGCTAACAACGTCGTAGATGTCTAGATGGCTGGTCACGTTAAAGGGTGCTGCCAGTCTTAATTGATATTTTAAAAAGTGGGCCGGTAATAACTTTCTGAAGGCCTAAAACACTCTGAAGTGACCACATTCGAGGCGTTCCGAGTCCATCTTCTCACGGTGAGTGATAGAGGTACTAGATAATAGTAGATAGATCTATAACATAAACCCACCCAGTAAAAGAAACTAAACCGGAAATATGTATCCACACTTCCGAGTTACTTACCATGCTTCTACCACATACAGCTAACAGCTATCACATACGATCAAATATCCAGACGATAATAGTTTATTTATGTCCCGTGACGACTCATCGTACAGACAGAGAGGGTCGTCATCGTATATATGGTCCTGAGCTCTGCAGCCTTAAAAACTGGCTTCCTGTCAGTCATTTCTAGCGAGCTAGCCTGCTGCCCGGCCGACTGACAGACTGGCTTGGCTGTACACTAACTAACATCTGTGTGTACATACAGAGACCAACCAATCTCGTCGTGTCTGTTACAACCGAAATTCCAGCGGCTCGCGAGGAAAATCGCTCCACGAGAAAGGTTCAAAGATACCGCAGCCAGAGACGGTAAATACGAAGCGAAAGTTTCGAGTTCCGTATCCTCCGACAATAACTTTTGTTTTACAAGTATATGAACAATTTCTCGATATAAAAACAGTACGCACTTACCTCCATTTTATTTGCTGGCCTTTTACCGGATGGCCAGACTGTAAGTATCGAGAGCCCGACACGTTTGAGCGAAATCTCTCAACAGCTAACAACATCATTGTTGTCTTTGTTGAAGCAAGCCCCGTTTCATTAAAATATCCCATAAATACTCCCGGCACAGTCACGGTAAAAGGGGACTCACGCGGTGGCGCAGCTAGTAATGTGTTGTAATTTAGGCTTCGGGTTGTGGGGTCGAATCCCAATATTATCTCTGTACCTGTAAGGTATTGGGGGGGGGGGGTGACTGATCGAGACTGGGGGAGGGGTTAACGAAGGGAAAATAACAAATACTTCACGATGTTTGATCTATCCTTAGATACCGTTATTGAAGGGAGGGAATTGTCCCCTGTCACCCGGCCCTGTCTACGCGAATCACGCATCCGCAAAATAGCATTGCCATAACGAGTATACAGCCGTTCGGGATAATTATCCAAGTCCCACTTTTTAAAGGCATCACCATTTAGCGTGGTCGACTATACTCCGTGTTATAGTTGGAGAAATAAATTACCGGAAAAGTTTCGATCCCTTGGAAAGATGATCAAATACGCCAACCTTTAGTACTTCGGCACCAAACGCAATGTGCTCAGTCACAGGTCCACCCAGCTGACATTCCATAACGATGTTCTCTCGCCGATGTGAATACACTCGTTAGGAAGCGCACCACCTCGTTCTCACATAACTGCAGAAAACTACAATAATGCTATTCCGAAACCTACCGTATCGACTTCATCCATGGTTAAAAGTAATCTGTACCACACAGTGTTCCACTCCGGATTCCCGCTCCGCTCGCTGTACACAAAGAACCAGCTCCAGATATCTCAAGCCGCGTACACACACACACACACACAGCTCACAGCAGACAATACACTTCTCGGCAAGTAAACTCTCCCAATGACCGTCAAATGTCAGGCGGTTTACATCACTGTCAAGAACTACATCAAGACAGGAGTAGCGTCATCAACCAATATCCATACAGCGATTAATAGCATCGAACGCAAAAGCCAAAAGTGACTGTTCTACCGCAGAGTTCCACTTTTTTCTGACCGATTCACACCCCGACCTAACATCACCCGGGTTAACGTCGGCAGGAACTATACCAATTAAAACAGTTTCAAGCCAAAGTACCGCCTCACAGTACACGTTCATCTATGTCGACTACAACATTATGGTTAAACCAATCAGAGCGTACTATACTAGTACGTCAACAATATCCGTTAAAAATAGTCCGGATATTGGCAACAACAATCACCGAAAATCTCTCCAAAACTATTCGTCTGTGGCAAAGTTCTACAAGATGAGACACAAAGATTAGTCACAAAAATGTTCGGCTGAACAGAATTACTTGATTAGAGTTTAATTATGATAATAATGAGTGCGGTTATATTAAAGGCGTATGATTATGTATAAAAACAATGGCGTACTGTTTGTTTGTTTTGTTGTTCGGGGAGAATCCCCAGGCTGTCGCTTAATCAGCACAGCCTCTATGTTGGAGTGGTTCAGAAATCTCCTCCCCACCACTCACAGGGGAGCAGTACGAAAATATGGAGCCGAAATACCCTGAGGGTGGTCACTGCCAGAGTGTTTTACGTCCTCAGGGAGTTTTTAACGTCCCCCTTTATTTGAAATAATTCAGTGGAGACGGCAGCGCCATTTAACGTGGTCACCCACCCACGATGTAGTGAGCCGAGAAATTAATCCCTGGAAAAGGTTTCGACCTCTTACGGGGTTCGAACCTGCGACCGTTGGCACCAAGTGCCGGGTGCTTAACAGCTAGGCCACCGGAGCTCACCAATGGCGTACTGATTGTGCTAACTCTTTTATGGTGTCGATTTTCGGGGACCTACAGATCAGTGACAATGCAGACCAACTGCTGCAGGAGGTCATTACATATATCTTCATCAGATCTTTGTCAAGTACTAAAATCTTATGACATCTCAGCTCGGATTAAAATGGCTGTATCACGAAAATTGTATAAAATATATAATATTTCCACACGCCGGCGATACTATAAATATTTTCTTTCGTTCAATAGATTTATTTCTTTTCCCGATACTTTTCTCATTCGATGATAAAAATGACCTCCAGACGTTTTTAGACGAGTTCTAGTTCCTTTACGCCTGAAAAATGCCGCATTAAAACTATTATCCTTTTGCTAATATAGTATTTTTTATATTTTATGTACACATCATCAATTTAGATCTAGTTGATGCTCGACAAAATGTAAACATTAACTTTTGTTATTAAACCGTTAATCCTTCTCATAAAACAAACTTAATTTGTTTATCGTTCGCTATCTAGTGACCTATCAAAGTTGGTCCTCATTATGACAAACGTCCTTCATCACCTCATGGATACCCCGTCTAGTAATATAAAACTGATTATATTGTTTTACTGACGTAAGCCTTCTTCATTCAAGGACAGATTATTTTCTACAATTATTCGAAAGTATCGCTACGCATACGGCAGAGCACTCTTCACCAAGATATACATCTGCTACACAGCGTAAATAAAATAGTTCCAGCTGTGAGTTGAAATGCCTCCTCATTGTAAACTGGATTTTAATATTAAATAGTATTGCCATAACTCCGGAGATTCGTGTTACCGGAATCAGGCATGGTGCAATGCCAAAAAATCCGCATCCAGACGTCTATTCCACCAGTATTAGTCAGCTTAATATATAAATGATTTCCTGGTGCTCGTAGCTTACAGGTCAGAGGATGACTTGGTCCTTCTGTAAGTCGTCTGCAAGGGGGGGGGGGTGCTACCTAGCTAGAGCTAGTTCTGTGGTACTTAAAAAGATAAAGGACATTGAGTGCGCCACGGTATGTTAATATAAATGTTAGTTTGTGGAGGTTATTTTTATGTTAATCCTGAAGGCCAAACTTAGTAAATTGTGTGTGTGTGTGTCACTTATTCCTATTTCATCTCTCGCTGCATCTCATAAGTCTACGAACAATATTTGCTTAATCGTTTATTCAAACAATCAATCGATTATTCAATCAACTAATCAATCACTATATTTACCCATCAACCGTCCAAGCTATATATCTAAAATCGTTCGTTTATTTCGCGTTGTTCTCCGAAACAGATGTATTATCGTTCACTAGTTAGACTCGTTATCGTCTATTATAATACAGTGAGTATTTGATAATCCGGATCTGATGAAGCCAGTAACCGGGTCAGTAAGTCAACAAGTTAGTATATGTCTGTAGACCAACACGACATCGCGATAACAAAACAAACACACACACAATTATCAGAAAATAATGTCGACTGAATATAGGAAACGAATTAGAACATTCTCGAGGATCATTTGCGGTATGTTAGGACATTGTACCATCATAATAGATCACTTGAGCATCTTCTTCATAGTCGTTGTTGTTGTTATTATAGTTGCTGGTGGTACTGCCACCGTCAAAACGCTTATACGGGAAGTGGATATCGTAATCTATAAAACTAGATAGGAAATAAGATCGTGTACGCCGTCAAGTTTAAGAAGCCGAACTTGTAGTTGGTATGTGATATTATTACGGGATGACCTCAGATCGTACACCGGTAATTGATACCCAGGATAGCCAGATATTGGGTCATAGTTTCGAATTATATTGCTCTACAAGGAGGACAAAGTAGAAATACTATCAGTCGCTTACTTAGCATAACTCTAACCATAAGATTGTACGGCATTAGAGAAAATGAAGACCTTCGGTTAAAAGTATCGGGTTTTGAACTATGATACGTTCACAGCTAGCTATGTACTATTTTTTGTACTATTCATCTTGATGTCAGCGAAAGTGGGGAAATCCGACAGTCCGGATATGACGTAGGATATGGTCGCAGCGAAGGGTTTTTCCACTAAACTTTAACCCTTACCCCCTGTGTTTAATTGGCTAGAGCGCAATAGAGTGAAAATACCTTTACTTCCCGAAGTACACTATTTGGTAAATTAATGGTTAGACAGTTTGGAGTACAAACTAAAATGAATTATTCATGGTGTTAATAACAATGTGAAAGCAGACGATGAACAATAATAAATGTGATATTAGAAGATGTAATAATAGATGTAATATTACAACTTATCTTATCATAATTTTGCGCCATAAAAACAAACCCGAGCACACAAATATCATTATGCAAATGTTGCCGCATCGTGGGCAATTTTGTGCACACGTCACACTAAACGAACCGAGCGAGCTCCAACAATAATGAAGCGAGATGAAAGATGAAACAACCTTCAGTTGTAAGTAGATCGGCCTGGGTTTTAATCCAGATGTTAGAGAGACATTTGTGGTCACCGCACTATAAGTTAGACCACAGTGCTGTCAACATATAGTGTACGATATGATGTGGTATCATTTGATTTTAATCAAACTGCCTCCAGTCATTTCTACCAATTGTTTTACTTGTCAAAGAAAAACTAAAATCTCGTTCTCGTAAACAAGGTCGATTATAAATCGTCATTATAGTTTGTGTGTTTTGTTATTGTTGTATCCATTGTTTGGCTTATATTCATAATTATATACATGTATTTTTGAGGTTCTATTTGTTTAGCTAGCTAGATGATTGATTGTGTTCTGAAAACCAGACAGAACATTAAATGTTCTGTTAAATATATGTTGACTTGATGAATAGTGTGTGTGTGTGTGCGTGCGTGCGTGTTATATATATATATATATATATATATATGTGTGTGTGTGTGTATAATGTGTGTTTGAATATATGTAAATATTGACGCTAATGAATGCAAGTGCGAGCGAGTGCGTGTTATGTCGTGGGCGAATGATATCTTGTTATATTTGAGTAGGTGTGTTTGCGCACAACGAATTGTGTGTGTGTGTTTGTGTGTGTGTGCTAGTTTGTAGTTGGGGGAGTATCCCCAGACTGTCGCTTGTTTGGTACACCCTGGCCTAATGTGTGTGTGTGTGTGTGTGTGTGGTCAGCTCTTCTCATATGTCTATCAATCACGAGTACAATCTCAGTTCCACGGCAATTTGACGTTCACTCTGAACTAGGGTGACCTCACAATGACCTAGATATTTTCCAGTTACCAATAGACACCAGGATGATGGTAGACATGTAGACAACTGATCCTGATATCAGGGTAATTGATGTCATTCAGCACGTTCGTCATCTAATCGACGTCATTTCTCAGCCATTAATGTTGATGACTGTCAAGAAGAAGTTAACGAGATACGTCATTGATGAAAATAAACTTGTTGGAACAAATGGGAAAATAAACATTATGATTGATAATGATTGTTTGTCGGCTTGTTACAGGTGTTAAAATAACATTGGAAACGGCTACGGTTTGTCGTTTGTTGTTGTTGTTGTTGCTGCTGCTACTGTTATTGTTGTTGTTGACGTGGTATTTGTCTGTTCGGGTTTATAAATGAAGCTTTTATACTGAATTGTTTTCTTTTTACTATACCATACCATACCATACCATACCAACCTATACTATACTATACTATACTATACTATACTATACTATACTATACCATACCATACCACACCAAACTAAACTATACTATAGTATATGACAGTCATTAATAATAATAATAATAATAATAATAATAATAATAATAACAATAATATAGATGTAGATGTAGTAGTAGTAGTAGTAGTAGTAGAACAACTGCTACTCTTAACACTATTATTATTCAGAATAACTAACACCAACCTCTGTATCACCACAAACCAACATTTATACTGAATGGAGAAATGCATTTATATTAGTATATCTGTATTAATAATAATAATAATAATAATAATAATAATAATAATAAATAAGTAATCATCATCACCATCATTATCGTCATCATTAAATTTTTAGTAGAGACATTATATTAGTCACTGGATCACTAAATACATCCGTCTCTCTGTCCGTCCGTTTGTTTGTCCGTTCGTCTGTCCGCCTTCTGTCTACATATCCGTCTGTTTGTCTGACTGACTGACCTGTCTGTTTGTCTGTCTGTCTGACTGTCTGAAGCCGATTTCTGTAACAGAACAATAAATCGTCATTATAATGTCCAGTAACCATTTGTTTGGGGCTGTTCCAATGTCACAAAATCCTTCTGTCTATAATTGACAAATTAATGATACCCTGTCGTGTTTCTAGACAAACTTATCACAGCCACTAACACACACACACTAAATCAAAAGTCGCAGAATTGTTTGGCGTTCAATGTTACAATTTTTCTATAAGAGAAATATATACCCGCTTGTTTCTAACCCCCACCCACCCACACACACACTCACACGCAGACGTGCGCACGCGCACACACGCCCCAACTTTTCTCTGCGTCATAACGAAACACTGTATGAGTTTATGTGTTTTATGACTTTCACTATGTAACAAAGTCATAGCGGCACAATATGTCTTTATGGCTATAGAGCGATAAATTAGAATATGGTGATTCTTGGTTCGAATTCTGAAGGAGTACACTTTGTTTAATGTTAGGCTGCGTGCTCGAGGATGGTGGATGATATATGTTAGCATACCATACAAGAACATCCACACGCTGGCATGTACACACACACACACACACACAAAACACAGAGAGAGGCTTAGATCAGAGAAAAATTTTGATTTTTTATATTAAATCTAAAACTGATAGTAAACACAAACTTTATTTGTATACGCCATGCATGAATAACAGATATATGCAAAATTTGCCAAAATATTACAAATCAATGCCACATGCACCTACTTAAAATTATATTATTATTATTATCACCATATAGAGCGTCCTTTTTGACACTCTAAGGCCAATCTCTCACATCAAACAGATACATGTAATACACACCATTTAAGCAAATGTGCATCTCATAGAAAATGTCTAATTATCCAAGACATTTCACAAATAACGAAACACAGAAACGAAACATTCAAATTAATGTCAGTTAACCACCGATCATTATTTATTAGAATCAGATAGAAATATTTAAAAATTATTTCAACGATGCTAAAATCTAACAACAACAACAACAATAACAACAAGTATTACTACTACTGTTACTACTACTACTACTACTGCTGCTGCTGCTACTACTACTATTACAATAAGAACAACAATAACAATAGCAATAATTAATGAGATGCTAATAACATATATTAAAAATATGCTAATTCGATTGAGAATTAAACGGTTTTAATTCTGTTTGCTTTGATGATGATAATTGTTCTACAAAATATTAATATCCAATTTGTATAAAATATTCTTCATATTTTGAAGGTTGGTTAGAGCTTACTTCACAACAGTTCCCCGTTTGTATTAATTTCTATTCAGTATTTCAGCAAATATAAACTATGTATGTTTGATTAATGCATATTAAAGTATTATACATCAGTTTGATCACGTGATGTTTAGCCACACTTCCAACATATTTAAAGCTGACAGCAACCAAAGCCGGGATTATCCGATATGATAGTCCAGATATCATAACGGATCATCTTTAACAGATGGAAAGAGCTCGTTAACTGGATCCCTATCTTCCACCGGGTTTTGAGTGACAAAATACGCTGTAACTTTAACACAATGGAGTGAGAATCTGGCACCAAATACTATTATGACCATCATGGCGTCTACTACTCTTTGAACTGTCTAATTTCTGTATCAATCGACCACCTAACGTGAGCTAGAATATAAGATGAATCGTGTCGAATATAACTTATGGCATGAAATATCCTCAGTACATATGATCCGGAAAAAATCCCGATCAAGTACAAAAAGAACTTATTATTGGGGGGGGGGGAGGAATGTTGAAAAGAAGGGATATATTTGTAATATATTTACAAGATATCATCACTTGTACAACAATAGACAAGACTAAAGTTATTATCTATAAAGACTCATCTGTTTCAAAAAGTAAATGATTTTCACTGATATATATATTAATTTCTTTTATGTTATTATTTTATATAAAATATTATCAGGTGCTTTGTAAGTGTGCATTTACGATGATGATGATGATGATGATGGTAATAATAATAATATTAATAATAATAATAATTATTATTATTATTATTATCATCATCATCGTCATCATCGTTGTCGTAAACTTGCTCCTTTCTTTTATATATATATATATATATATATATATGTGTGTGTGTGTGTGTGTGTGTGTGTGTGTCGGGTGCGCGCGCGTGTGTGAGTGTATTTATTTGCTTATGTGGCTATGCTATTAACAGCAAAAATAGTAACAAGAATAGTATAGCCTATGTAAGGAGAACCAAAGTAAAATAACCAAAATATAAGTTATCACAATTGTAGCGGCTACAGAAAGTAATATTAATACTTCTGTTTGGTTTATCGTCAAATTTCTCATCATTGTAACATAATAGATTATTCTCAGCTAAAATTAATAAATAAATACTTTGTTATAAAAAGCTAAAATGACCAATAATAAGTACTATATTAAATAATTCGAGTTTGACAACAGCTTAACTTGCTTGGATTGGGTCGGAGAACACACGTAGGGCAATAATAACATGTACGTAGGTGTAGGATGGATGGATGGATGTTGTGTGTGTGTGTGTGTGTGTGTGCGTGTGCGTGTGTGTGTGGGGTGCGTGCGTGTCGTGTGTGTGCGCGTGCGTGTTGTGAATCACATCATTTTCGATCAGCCATCACCATCTCCATGGCGACAGCGTCCCGTACTGATGGATACAGAGTAAACATCGGCCGACGATTATCACGGTCGTTAACAGTCGGTGATAGGACACCGGCTGACTCAAGTCTTCTGGCCATAGTTGACGGTACACAGGCCAACGAAAACCTGATCCCTAACTTCAACAGATCGGAGCTAACCATTTTTAACGCGTTGACGCCCATTATATCGACGTACGACATGGCTGAGCAGTCAAGGATCACGGCACGATTAGCCGTTTTCCTTCCGTGATGTGGCAGCACCTCCAGAGGGATGTCTCCGAGTTCGGTGCTCCCAACATCGACCGAAGTGACGTCTTTAGCGGCTAGTCCATCAGGTTGTTGACCACCGTTGGGTAGGTTATCGGGTTGGTCGACGGTTAGCGTGCTAATTTGGTAGGGATCGATTTGCAGAAGGGCACCATCTTTGAGGGTCTTTCGGAAGAGTTGCGTTTTGAACTTTTCCACGTTGACGAAGAACAGTTGAGCATCGAAGCGGAACACCTGGATGCCGGGATACTCGACTAGTCGATCGGAATGCAGTCGGTCCTTCGTCAGGAAAATATCGGAGTCGTCCAAGCTGACCAACGTACTGCCGAAAGCGAAATGAGCTTGAAAGACGACGAAGAAGATGCTGGTCGCCATGCCTATGACCAGACCGCTCGTGATATTCAGGATCACGGCCGAAGAGAAGGTGATAATCCAGACGAAGAAGTCGTACTTGTTGACGCGCCACAGAGTGGGCAGTTGTTGGAACTGTTCGAACATCGGCAGCAGCGCCACTATGATGACGGCGGCCAGGACGGGAACTGGCAGCGAGTAGAAGAGTCTCCCCATGAAGAGACACACGATGAGGACGACGGAACACGAGAACAGGCTGCTCAGTTGGGTCTTGCCGCCGAGAGAGTCGTGCAGCAGCGTCCTCGGCGGCGCCTGCGCTCCGGCGAAACATCCGAAAAACGAGCTCAGCCCGTACGACAGCCCGTAGGCGAACAGCTCCTGGTTAACGTCAATGGCGTAGCCGTGCTTCTTCGCCAACAACTTGGCCATCGAGATCGAGATGACGAAGCTGATCGTGGCGATGATCACAGAGTCGACGATGTACATCTGAACGTCAGTCATCGGTGGAAGGCGAGGGGGAGGAATGCCCGTCGGGATAGCTCCGATTATCTCCGTGCCGTAGACGTCGTTCACGCGCAGGTAATGTGAGGTCAGGATGCCGATGACGACCACAATCAACTCGGCCGGGATCGGTGCCTTCATCCGAGATCGGCACCGCTCGTTGATGCCGTTCTTCAGGACGACCAGCACCACCAACGACGTCAGCCCGATGACCAAGGAGGCCAAGTTCGTCTCGTCGATGCGCCGGAAGATTGACTCGAAGGTGAGTGGCAGCGTGAGAAGACCGGAACGCCTGTCGACGGTCAGACCGAGTACGGCCGGTACTTGGCTGGCAATGATGTGTACGGCTGCCGCCGTCAGGAAGCTGCCGATAAACGGCATTGACATGAACGTGGCCACGGAGCCCAGACCGACGACTCCCATCAGAAACTGGATGCAGCCGACGAGCAGCGAGATGGAGACGGCGACGGCCACCTTCACGTCGTCATCGTCGTCGGTAGTCGTCCGGACGTCGACGGTACGGTTCGTCGGATTGGCCGACGAGTTGTCGCCGAGCAGCGGGATGGCGGCTAATCCGCGTCGTTCCACCTCTCTGTTCACCGTACTGCCTATCATCAGGCTGACCAGCGCCATGGTGCCCATAGAGAGGTGCCGCGAGGTGCCAAAAAAGAAGTATATCAGCGGCGGGAAGAACGAAGAGTACAGGCCGTAGACGGGCGGGACGGAGGTCAGTAGGGCGAAGCCCATGCCCTGCGGGATGTGTACGACGCTCATGCTGATACCCGATATCAGATCGAGTACTAGCCAACTCCGCCAGTTATAGGTCCTCATTACCTCGACGAACGGGAAGAAGCCAAGCAGTCGACCCTTCCAGCATCCGGCCGTACAGGTCAGTCGATTCCGGATGCACTTCTTAATCCTCTCCGCCAGACTGAGCTCTGCCTCCCAGCGTAGATCGTAGGCTGAGATCATTTCTTTCTGGCTATAGGCCGGTCTGTCGATGATGATCTTTTGTCTCCCATTGTTAGCCAGTTCGGTGTCCATCTTCTCCTCCGGCAACATCGGATCAATTTCTTGAAAGGTTTCGGTCGCCTAAAATATATAGAAATCTACTAGTTCTCCAGACATTAAAAAAACAACACGCCGTGTCTTATCTTTAGAAGATAAAATATAAGTAATTCGTCGACTTATATATTTCGTTATATATTACGACATTCATGAATAATGCGGGGGGGGGGGGCGCTTCCTTTGTCTAATTGGTAGCGCGTTGCACCATAGATCTCTACCACTTCAATCATCAACATCATCATGAATAATGCGGACAACGTAAGTAAAACTTTGCAGAAAACTATTAAAGTAAATACCATAACAATGAGTTACTCAAAAAGCAAATTGGATGATAAAATGGAGAAGTCGCTAACAATTTGGATGGAAGGTATGAGCCAGAAAAAGAAATCTTTGACTCAAGGAAAGATTGCGGACAAGGGAAAGTGTATTTTTAACGAATTGAGGAAGAAAGAAGGTAGAATTGAAACATTTTTATGTAAGTAAAGAGCGGTTGCACGTTATGAGAGTCGTACTACAGTTCGTAATGTTAAAAGAACTCCTGAGACTGCAAGCGCAGATATTGAAGCTGATAAATATTTCCCAGCTAATTTTCAAAACAATTGCACAGATTGATGAGTATCCAGATAATCTTGTTTTAAATGTGGATGAAAGAGATGCCTTGACGAACCTGTTTCCAGTTTAAGGAAAAAGGTATAAAACTGCCAAGGATAGACTAACACATCCTATTCGCTCTTAATGTTTCAGAAACTCTAAAATGTAAACCAATGTTGGCCTATCACTCACTCATAAATACTCCGGGTATTGAAAGGGTTAAATAAGTGCCATATACTTGGTTATTGGAATCCCACTTATCAGAACCTCTAGACACCCTTACACAGGTAATGTAGGCATAGGTTCAACTGCACTGAAATTTTCAGCAACTGTCTTATATCAGACTCTGTAAGAAGCTCACATGTATCCATCATGGACACGCAGGACTTTTTTACTAATGGCATAGCCTGTGATAAGGTGCTGGAAAGGAACCCATCATGTACATTTAGTATATTTTGACAGAAGAAATTATTAAAATAATGGGCCATATCTTTGTCTAAGTTGATGATATTTGGAAGAAATATCCGACTTTTATGTTATACTTTATTCAGTTCTTTGATCTCCCTTTCATATTTTGATATTTTTATTGTAATATTCTGATTTGGCAGGGGAAAGGGTGATCTTAATTTGAATTTTAGCGACCTTTAACATTTCATACTTAGCACACAAACCGGTCCTTATCCACAGTCTCTCACCTTCTTGGCATTTTCTTTATCCTTAAAGGTGCCTGTCAATCTACTATTACAGAGATCCACCAGATGATGTTGATCATCTGGTGGAGCCAATGCCAGAGAAGAAACCCGCAGATCAGCAACAAAAACAACCTTGTCGACATATATTTCCTGTATGAAATAACTTCAGAAGAAACAGATTGTTTCTGTAAAGATATATCAATACTAATGATCACGGAGGATGATAAGATTTAAGATATAACCATGTCTGTGTATTCTTTCTTCCACAAGCTTCCTGAGATTGGCAGATCTAAATATGTCAGCCAGTCGTTTGGTATTTGGATTCCTCCGACAATCCTAACGTATATTGAAATCACCTAGTATCAACAGAAGGCCACTGTTGGTAGCAAGAGAATCAACAAATTACGAAAATGCCTTGAAGAAATCAGTTGGTTTCATGCCATTTATTTAGTGGGGTGTAATAGGTATAGGTAATAGCTAGACGAACACTTATCCCCCGATATAATAAAAGTCAGTTGATAATTTTCAAAAGATCAATAGACTGGAAGCGCAAATGTGCTTCACACTTCAAAGAATCACGAAGGAGAATGCCGACTCGCCCACCTTTTTGTGAATCCAAGCTGCCTGATGGAATCACTATCCAACTGGAGTAAATCTCGCCAACAAGAATCTGGGCTAAAATATTACCAGTCATACAAGTCTCGTAATGACAAGACCGAATAAAACGTTTTTAGAGCAATACAGTAATAGCTCGCTTTACATCGTTTCTCATCCGTCTAATTCGCCTTTACGCCACTTTTCTAGAGTGAATTTCAGTACGGCGAGCGTCATTACGCCCAACTATACATCATTCAGCTACGTCACCAACGTCATAATAAAAGGATGTGAAATAGATAGATGATCAAAACAAGACAAAAAACCTAAAAAAACACAATTTAAATACAATAAAAACACTTTAAAATGTATATAATATAAAATATGTACATTGAAATGCACTTTAAAAGCATGTTAACGGGGTTACGTCACGGCTTTTGGAAACAATTAATGATGTAGAGCGGGGTATGGCTGTATTTACATTTTGTGTGGCTATGTCATTGGATGTTGTTATTGTTAGAGTAATAAAATTACTTGCATTAGATCTGCTTTGGATGTTTTCTGGCTAAACAGCTGGCATTACCGCGGCCATGGAGTCGAAAGGCAGGTAACTAAGCTTTACTGTAATTCATTATCTATAAGTATGTATAATTATATAATAGGAGAGGTGGTTGGTTGCAACAACAACACTAACAACTTTTTGATATATGAGCGGATACACACGATTTAGATATGATTCTCCATACTCACAGACATCTAGTGCTTGTGTTCAAACCCAGGCCGGGCTATGCCTGAAAGGTGTTTCATCATTCATTGCACCTTATTACACTCGAAGGTCTCTCGCTCTATTTAACTTACAATGTTTATGTAAGCAGCCGTATACCAGCAACATTTCACACAAATTCTTGTTGAATGTATGCTAAATTCCATTGAAGTAATCTCTACGCATGAAATTGCTTCATTTAGAAAATACGTTGAATGCACACAACATTCACGACGACAGGAAACGAAGAGTATTGAGACAATGGTCTATTTTCTGTACTACAATTTGTTGCGTTATAAATCGTTTTCATGAAACTAAGGATTACCTCAGTGCCGGATTTGTATATGGGCTAGTATGGGCTGCAACCTAGGGCCCCCAAGGCTAGAGGGGCCATGGGGCCCTCTAGTCTTTGAGGCTCTGATAAAACTATAAAAAAAATATAAGAACAGAGGAGACTTTTCAGATGTAACAGGGCTCTTCTGAACTAATTTAAGACAATTTGAAGTATTTGGGGCCTCTCTAGTTGGAGTGGGTCTTTTAAATAAAAATGCGCCCTTGAATATACGTAATGAAGGGGCCCCAAATTATATTAATTCAGGGGCCTCTTACGGCCTAAATCCGGCCCTGGATTACCTATTATTATTAATATTATTATTATTATTATTATTACTATTGTTGTTGTTGTTAGTATTATTGTTGTTATTATTATTATTTATTTTTGTTGTTGTTGTTTTCTTAAACGAAAAACAGGACCAGAAAGAGATAAATCTTTGACTTTTTTTGTGTTTATACTTAAAAATTTTAATTAATAAAAAATGTTGAATGTCAGGTACACATAAATGAGTTCTAAAATAATTAAACATATCAGACGTGATATATGTTTATACTGGTTGAGGTCAAAGACCTTAGACGTTGACGCATTCCACCTGAGGCATGGATCCATATACATTCCTGTAATATCGTCAATTTTCCGATCTGCGTATTATTAATAACCACACGATTTACAATAATCCCTCGCCGGCGATCCTGATACCGATTTATGGCCGAGATGAACAGCGTGCTCCTGAAAGATAACCGATTATGGTGGATTCGAACCGCGAACCGCCTTTACTTTCATAATCCACTGATCTACTACGACTGACATTTTTGGACATTGGCATGGCATAAATACTATCATAGTCGATATATGGTGCGCCGATAGCGCAGTGATTATAGTAGTGCGTTGTAAACCTCCAGGTTATGAGTCCGAATCATACCATTGGCTTTGTGTTTCACGTATGATCTGCGCCGATGTTATACAAACTCTCCACTCATTCACTTCAATATTTTCCCCGGCAGGGCGCCTCCGTGGCCTAGTTGGTAGCGCGTTGGACCACAGATCACTACCCACCGTGTTCGAATCTCGGCGTGGGCATATCTGAAGGTTGTTTCATCTTTGACTTCGCCTCATTACCTTTGGTGGTCGCTCGGCCCATTTAGCCTACCGCGTGTACAAAAGTGGCGCCGTAAAACAACAATCATCATCATCATCTTCTTCACCGGCAACCAGAGCAATAGTCTTATCAGCATCATAATCATCTTTTTTATATTCCGAAGAATAAATATTAGACGGCAAGCAACAATAGAGAGATAATTGATTAAACCAAATAAAGATGGAACATTATCCAAGAAGTGATAATAAATGAAGAGTGGAAATAATTATTTGGTGAAGAGACTATATGACATCCGGTTCAGTTCCGAGACATCAAACTCTACAGAGATTCCACAAATGTGGAGAAGACGTGGATTAGTTGAAAGTTCAATTCCGCAAAAATCAATCAAACAGACAGAAATGATTTAGATTTAGGTTCAACTTGAATATTTCCTGTATTACGAAAGACCATTAACAATATTTGGCCTAACTTAGTGTGATGTCCTACCGACGAACACCAGACGCGCCACGAGTATAGGGTCCCCATGCTAATCTGTGTCGGTTGTGACTTTATAAATAAATAAATATCATACTGTACTAAACTATAAATATTTATTATTGGAAACGCATATTTATCATGCGTTTTACTAAAGATAGGTTTAACTATTGATTTTGTTAGAATTACCAATAAATATATGTTTAACTCTATCGACCATTGGGGAATTGGTTGTGTAGATAGGGGGCACTACTTTGCCCGGAGGTAGGGGGGCGTCCCTGCTGTTAAGACGACCTTGGCCAAAAGAGGCTTCTAATAAAACGTTTGTTTAAAGCAATTCGCTGTAAATAATCCTACTCCGAAATTTGAAATTCCTCATTAAAATTGTAGCTAAAATTAATTGTAGCCATTTTATATATCCAGTTTATTAAAATTATGATTTTCGGATATTTTAATTGCGCGTACGCAGACATTCAGATCCCGTGCAGCAATCGAGTCCCCTATCAAAGGCATCATCATCATCAATATTCGGTTCTGTTCGTTTTCCTTCGGCAGGTTCCGCGGACGGAGTTGTGTACTGACGTCATCAATATATGGGTGTTTGGGTATGGTTTTGCTCGGTTATACGTAACATCAGCACTCTCCGCGTGCTCACACTGAGCATGCGTGCATATTTTGTTGTATAATTAATTGGCTACGTGGTGGCCAGCTTCAAGTGATCCCAGGAAACACAAACTTACTACGATGGATTAAGCACGTATTTTATGTATAATTTGCAATGTTGAAATGATAGAGTGACTAATAATGCCAATAAATGTAATGGCTATTAGAATAATGCCGAAAAAGATATAGACGACCAAATAATTGCTTTAATGTTGACCAGAAGTAATTAAACTTTGTCAGTTTGAAAATAAAAGGAAAGAAAGAATGTTTTAGCAATTTTTGAGTAATATAAAATATGCATTGTTATTGTTGTTATTATTATTATTATTATTATTATTATTATTATTATTATTATTATTATTATTATTCATCTAGCTACAAACAGAAAACTCTACAAAAACTCACCAGTTTAATTCCCTTATACTCCACTCCACACAGACTCAGAGGCGATGCCACCAAATCCTAACTTTCTGAGGTCTAACTAAGCGACGAGTCTGTCTCCCAAAACGTGACATTAGCTGACCCCAACTTAACACGGTCAGGAATACCAAATAAGGTTAAATAACAGAGTCTGGCATATTTTACCATCTTTAACAAGGTTGCCTTTGGGCATGAAGACAATGAACAAAAAATAGGACACTTTCTCCCGAACAATGGATGATGTTAGCGCTCCAACGTCCAGAGAATTACAATCATTGGGAGAACGAGACACGATACTCTCGCCTCGCTTGACACCGATCAAAAAACACCGATTTACATACAAACATATGGAAAACGTGTTGACCATTGTAAATACAAAAGTCTGGATCACCATCTTTCTATTTTTTGTGTCAAGTATGAATGTGTGTGTGTGTGTGTGTGTGTGTATATATATATATATATATATACATTTAAAATATATATATATATATATATATATATATATATATATATGAGAGAGAGAGAGAGAGAGAGGTTGTATGTTTGTGTGAGTGCACACGCGTTTGTGTGTGCATTGAATAAGAAAAAATTCCAAAATTTCATAAATACCCAAAATGGGAAAAGATTTTTTTTAAAAAAGGGAATGCCCGGATCGTATCCATAAACGTGTGATAGCTGACCCTAACTTACAATACATAATGGTTTATACATTGATATGCGGTAATTAACAATTAAAATGTCCCATCATCGTGTTTAATAGCTCATATGTGGTTCACCTTTATGTTGCATGTCATATGTCAATAGACAGAGTCAAATGTGATTTCGGCCGCTGAATTATTTCACAAATTTCCGACCGAAGTACTACATGTATACACGACTACGGCAACTTGTTTGTTTTGGGCTTTTATTTCTGTCGTTGGTATTGCTATAGGCTATGAATGTTTCTTTTTGATTGCCCGATTTTTAAGCATCAATACAAGCACACACACACACACACACACACACACACGAATAAATGACGAATTTCATGCAATATATTCGTCATAAAATAAGTATTAATTGTGGATATATTTTATTATAAACATGCGTGTCGTTTTGTTCGTATATCGGATCATGCGAGCTGTTACGTATACGATTCGGATGAGCTTCAAACCATCTGATGGAGCAGTCAGAGCCAATCAACATACCTAAAGCACTTTAGTAAACTACAACCTGAGCCATGCTGTAAAAATTGGTTTTGTTAACATCAAGAACTAGGGTAATATTAGCGATAATATCGTGTTTTTTTGTGTGTTACAACCGGTTTATTTCGATGTTTAATAGTTTATAGAATCATTCTGACACATACTTTGACGCTCTGATGTGTACGGATGCGACAATATTAATTTGGAAAGTGAGATTTTCGTTCATGGATTTCCCCACCAGCTTCGATCAAACAGAGGGCGACTCGGACGCGTTTTGACCAACAAACATGAGACAAATGATGCTCCACCAGTACTTCATACATATGTAGTGAAGTTTTGTTGATTACAATTATCATAACAAAATGCAACATGATATGGGTGGGCGAAGAATCTGATTTTTAATAAAGACGATCAGCCGTTACGAGTGATTCAGTCGAATAATCTTCCAATTATGAATCGTCTGCGTCTGTCTGGAACCGATACGACTGCTCATCACCACTATCTTATTATTCTTCCGACATACAATCACGCAGATCCTCAACATCAAAATTGTTCGATTTATCTACGAATCAGAATCTGATGGTGGGTAGACTCGCTACTGTTATTATTGATGTGATGAAACGGGTTCTGCAGTGACGTCACAACTGCCGATAGTATTCGCTAGATGGCGCAGTACATACACTCTTGCAGGCGCTGAAGCGCGACCAAATACGGGCATTATGTCACTGGGACTATGTTGTTTGAAGACTAGCAACAGTATGTAAACTATTATTTTGACACAAGCAAACTATTTCTACAATTTAAAAAAAATCAAGTGTATGAGGTCTTTAAGAAAAGACGTTACCAGTGGATAATGAAAGCAAGTGACATGTCGGCTTGTTGTCTAATTCAAAACGGCCATATCGAAAAAGATTCCTCCATACGGTCAAATATAAAACGAGTACGATACAAAATTAAACCGTGACACCGAGAAATTTATATGTGTACTCTATTGGCAAATTGGCGTAGAGGTTTACAACTAACGCTCTGCTGACGAAAGGGTACAGTATCTGAGCATATCAACAACCTATGCACGTGTTTCTGGGTCATACACGCATGCACACGCTCGCACAAACACGTGATATATTTACAAAATGTCATAAATTGTGCGGTGTAACCCAACGATTATGATATGTGGATATATATGACTGATAAATGTTGTATATCTTCGCCAACTCCACATATATTTTTTAATTTCTGGGTAAGGTGAATACGGTAAACTTGTTTATATATTGACCTTTGTCTTCAAGTACTTGATGATGATGATGATGACAACTTGTTATTGTAGCAGGTTACTGTTATTATTATATATATCTGTATCGGTAACAACTCCTACATCAGGTGTACTGTAATGTCCAGAATAACCGTACAGTTTTCTTCACATAAACAGGATTATGTTTTACATCCTGAAAAAAGTTCAATTTAAATAGAACCTGGTCTGTGGGATAATATGTATTGACCGAACATATGGATTGATCAATTCTGGATCCAGTTATGATCTACATCGTTTAGTGGAAGAGGAGACAGCTGATATGAAGATAACAAAAGATAGTGAATACCCCCCCCCCCACACACACACACACAGGCACACATACATATACACTCTGCACATTTTTGTATATAGGCAATAATGCACGATTGTTCGTAGCACAAACCGAACTGGGAATAAGTCGCAATCAACATCATTTAGTGCAACAAAAGATAGGTGTTATCATCCTATAAAAGGCATCATAATGATATAGTTATTATTTATTACTTAATTTACATTAGACATGATTTTGATTAACTTTTGACAATATGACTACCATGACATTAATTAATTTGTTAGGATAGATCAATATGTTAATTAATGTTAATCCTGAGCTGCCGTACAAAGCGCTGAACAACACGACATTTCTTCTACTTACTGAGGGCGCCTTCGTGCTCTAGCTGGTAGGCCGTTGGACCACAGATCACTACCACCCGATTACGAACCTCGGCGTGGACATACCTAAAGGATGTTTCATCTTTGACTTCGCTTCGTTACCTTTGGAGGTCGCTCGGCCCATTTAGCCTATCATATGCACAAAAGTGGCCGTAAAACATCAACTATCATCATCATTATCATCTTCTACTGACTGACCTTTAGGACTGCTGACTAATAGTATTGTTATTATCAAATCATTTTAAATACGTGGAAAGTATTGACCTATCAAGGCATTTTATTATCTGGATCTAAGCGGAATGATAGGCGATAACTTATAGGAGTATTAACAATTAAGGTTATTTACAGGAATTTAACAAACTTATATTTCATCGGGCGATATTAATTATCATAATGCATATGTGTTTTAATCATAGAGTTCACCGTAATAATGTATTTCTTGTGTAGCCCAAGCGCGTAAACGGAAGACCCCTGAATCAGAGAAATGCCCAATTTGGGATCCGGCCTTTTCCCTCCCCGGTTTTTTACTCCCCGGTCTTTTGCCCCTTCAGACTTTTGCCCTTCGGTCTTTTGCCCCTTCGGTCGTTTGCCCTTCGGTCTTTAGCCCACTAGTTACTTTGGCCTATTAGTGTGAATTTGGTGATTGTGAGTGTAAATTAAACAAAATAAAAACCGCACACTTTAATTGCAAATTTTATTATCGTTTAAACCGTATTGTCCAATGGCCTTTTTAACTTTTTTTTGGTAACTATTCTCTTTCTTCCTCGTCTTCAACAATTGCAATTATGATGATCTCTTGATCAGAAAGATGAATGATGGGAACAGACTGAGTGTAATAACATAACGGGAGATTATTAGCTCCAGTGAATGTTTCCTTAATTACAATTGATATGTGAACAATGAAACATTAGTTTTATTGCATATATATATATATATATATATATATATATATATATATATGTGTGTGTGTGTATGTATGATATATATATATATATATATATATATATATATATATATTAAATTTTATATATATATATATATATAGTGCATTAAAACCATATTGTAAAAGAGATTTACAATTTTTTATTATTTCTTTTTTAACTAATCATAGACCTATTTATTTATCTTAATATTTTTTATGAATCGTAGCAAATTAAAAATATAACAAAACAAAATAAGTTTATTGTACATTGATCAAACTTTGTAAAGCTATGTGGCAAAGACCAAGGGGAAAACACCAGGTTAGCAATTAATGATGGTGCTATAGACCGAAGGGCAAAAGACAAATCCTGGACCCAACCATTTTATGTTATTATAAATCATGCAGTCTACTGGTAAGACTTTGTTATATATGTGTGTGTGTGTGTGTGTGTGTGTGCGCGCGCGTGTGTATAAAACACGCATGTGGAAATACACAAACCAGTCGTGGCACAAATACAATTTTTTTAATAGTAAATTTAATCATTGCCAACAGATAAATCTAACCATATATGTGTGCGTGTGTGTGCGTGTGTGTTAGAGCCCTGCACGGGTTGGGTTGACCCGTTCGGGTTAACTAATCTGTCGGGTTGGGCGGTTGAAACTTTTCTTCGGGCCAATTATGATTAACCACCCACAAGGCTGACTCTCGAATATGCCCCACTCTAAGCCACCCCACCACAACGCAAACTTTCAACCAGATCCCAAACTTGGCAAAAAGGTGAGACACAATATATATCGTCTGACCTACAACATAATTATAGCTAATGCATATATCAATATATATATATATATATATATATATATTTATCAATACCTTTACACATAAAAACATCAACGAAATATAAGGTTGTATGACAAAACATCTTTAATATTTAGCAATTCATAGTTAATAAACTACATCATATACGGCATTTATTGCCTTCCTTAACACAATATATATAGTCTTATAACGTTCCCCAAAGCAACATTAAATTGCACGAATGGCGATACCTTAACAAAAGTTTATGCTTTCTATTAAATAGTTCCATAAATTCGCATCACGCACACACACACACACACAAACACAAACACACACAATATATATATTATAATGGCATAGAAACCTTTATTCAGAAGTAAAATTATTTGGGGACAGTATATTAATCATTATTATATGGAGTATTATGAAACTATAAAATAATATTCATTTTATTATTTTAATTACATAAATTAGTTAAAGGCGTTTGCTACATTAAGTCCCAGACGGCTATGTTTATTAACCCTTTGGCCTTTACATGCGTCATGACGGAATCTCCTCTCACGTGACCAACCTCAACCAATAAGAATAAGGGGCTAAGGGAATTCCCATCTCGGCAACATGGCTGACGAAGGTCTGTAAATTTGTTCTGAACGTTTGCTGCCACTTCGCTTGTTATTTAAATACTATCCAGACTGCATTGCATGTAGGCTGGTCTGACTTGCTATGGAGACACTTGTATAATGTTACTCGGGTATCCTGTGCCTCATCGGGGCATATTTCTGTCTGATTTTAGATGTCGGCTGGGAGTTTTCCATAACTTATCCGTACATGAGTCTCAGGAGATGGAAACATTTTTTTCACGTAACACTTACGGTGGTTTTGGTCTTGAATTAAATATGAATGTACAAAAGTTTATCTCTGTGTACAATAAATTTATTCCGATATCCGAAAATTGTCGTAATAATATTCATCAGAACTATTTAGTTTTTTACAATTAGACTGCATATAAACGTTATTTTTTGGTGTTTTCTTCAGAAATGTAGAAGCCTGAGAAGGTGGGGTTTATCTGAATTCTTAATGGTTTTATTTAAGCGATTAGCATTTAACTACAAATTACCCACCTAGGTCGTCATATCAGCTTGTTTCCTAGCTCCGTTTTAAATTAATGAAGATGTTTTTGATGTTAACAACTGATAAATGTTTTCATGTTGCCAGGTATCATATAAATATACAGTGGTGAGGGGTTTTGTTATGACATGGATGTGATAAATGAGAATAAATGGTACATATCGAATGCTATGTCCTTGCCACCATTTCACAAAAGGCCACACATCCCCCATTATCCAAGTTATGTATGGATCATTTGGCTGCCAGCTCAGTGAACCTGACCATCACTATGTCTTATTTGATTACAAAACAATGAACAGAGACAAGTTCACCAATTAGATTTTAGAGGCATCATTTCACTAATTCTGTGCTAAAAATAAATATCTATATTTTAAACGGTAATCATTAACAGCTTTAGTTATACTGAAATGGTGACAACTTGCAGTCACACGTAGATCAATTCAATTCTGTCCACTCCAGATCTGTTCCAACTCAATTCAGTTTGGTTAATTCCAATTGTACTTCATATTTATCACAGCCAGTTAGAGCAATTAAGTTGTATATAGTAATTTATATGATTTTGAAACAACTAATTTACAATACAAAGATATTTATTTTGAATATCAAGTTATTTTGTAGTCTAATTGTTTTCAAATTTATCACTTCCATTTTGTTTAAAACATCCAAATCTACAAGTGGTATAGTCATTTATGAACATAGAAAGGGGTTGATCCTTGTCTGATTGTAATAATAAAACAGACTTTTCAGTAGCTAAGCAAATAATGAGTTCTCTTCAAAGGAATGTGTAACCTCCTTGGTCATGGATGGAATATATCACTTGAAACAAAAACTCTGTCATCTCAGCAGGCAGTCTATAGCCTGCCCTGAGACTGTTCATTTATATTTTACACCTATCAATGATGGGTGAACCTACTATATCACTTAGCTTATTGGTGATATCACCAGATCACTAAGGTAGATAATGTGTGTACTTGAAGTCTTAACATATAAGGGTGATTGAAGTAATTTGTTAATAACAACTATTTGTCTATTATAATATGAACTACAAGCAGTTTCATTGAGTACCAATTTTTTCTTTTAATACAGTCATAATTCCAGTTAACACAACCAGTGTGTAGAGCTGCTGGTAGTTCAGTATTTATATGCTGAAGTAGAAATTAGCAGGGCCTGGTTTTGAAGCTACCAAACAACTACTGGCTTTCCATCTGCCTAGTATTTGATTCAGTCTTAATAACCTATTGGTTTGATGGTTGTGAATAATGTTTAACATATGTACCTATATGTAGCATACTCCCAGTTAAGTTGATGACAATGCTGGAATGTACAGGTTCATATATAGAGCAGCTCTCTGATGGTGCAGTGGTTAAAACATTTTGCTGTAAGCCTCCAGGTTGTGGGTTCGAATCAGACTCATACCTGGGATGATTCCCTTTGGAATCACCCTTCAGCAATATGCCCCAGGTGTGATTTGTTATGAAGTTAAACAACCAAATTCAACTCATTATAATAAATAAAAATAGTTATATATATATATATATAGCACCATATTCAGCTTGAGTTGCTATAAGGCTCTTTACATTGAAAGCACAATTAAAACATGTTCTAAGCTCATATAGCACAAACACATTTTATACATAAATACACTGGTTTATAAATAGGCTAATTTAAATAAGTTAGTTTTAAGAACTTTACAAAATATTTCTATACTCCAACCTCACTGATATATAATTTTGGATCGGATCATTTAGATACAGTGGTGCTGTTCCACTTAGTATCCTCTGTGGCTTTGTTAGATGCCTGGGAGGGATATCATTTGACCCGATTACTCTCAAGTAGAGACCTGGCTACTTTTGTTGCCAATGACATGGGACTATTTTTAGGTGCCTCCCCCATCTACTTAATTCTTAACAAAACCACTGATCCTGAATGTGTGAAACAGGATCTTGTACAGTGATCTGAAATGTAAAGGAAGCAAGTTTATCTGGAATAGATCTGGGGTTATATGTTCCCTTTTGCAAGTGCATGTCACCAGACATGCAGCACAGTTCTGGAATCACTTTAGGCAGTTTGTCAGATATATATATATATATTATATAACAATGCATTGCCATAGTCTAGTTAAGACATTATGAGGTCTTGGTTTAAGGTCTTGCATATCTCATCATTTATGCAATTACAAAATAAGCCCTATGTTTCTTATTTAACTATACAGTCTGATGTGGTGGGATCAAAACTGTACCCCTGAATTCAAGTCAAACTATATAAAAGGATACATCTAAGATTCTAAGCAACATATTTGGATGTAGTGCCCTACTGAAGTTTCTAGTCATTGTTAGTTAAGCACAAACTAATGGAACATGAAAAATGGTGGTGCAGTAAGTTGAAGTTGCGATTTGGTGAAAATAATTTTGGTGCGTTTTGTAATCTTATTAAGCTGAATGCTATCATGATCGAATCAGCCTCCTGAATAATGATCACTCTATCATCAGACTGAAAATGGGATCTAACCTGTTGTGTGAGCTAAGTGCCCAAAAGACTTAATTCCATTGGTGTTTCACACCTGCTGGTTTTGCACTAGATTTGAAGACATTAATTACTAATTTGAAAACCTTGTTTCAAACTTGGGAGACTTCATTCCACTATGTTGGTACAGGATTAAATTGTGTACTACAATGCAAAAATAATAAAAGACCGAGTCCCTAAAGCTAGGTAAGAGCCATGAGGGGTGGGAGAACACAGTGTGGCAGGTTTGCCAAGATAAAACTGAGCTACACAGAAGGCTCATGGAATGATTGCTAATTTTTGTTGAATGAAATTATATTTGCTACATTATGTGTATTAAAATCAGATTTTAAAGTATTCATTTGTGTTTTATAGTCAGTGTCCATTCCAAATATCCAAGGATAAATGTCATAACTTAAATTAATGTAAATCATTTTCTCGGAGTATGTACAGAAAACTGTTGTTCCATCCTTCACACATGCTTTTTGTGACAATTGCGTGAGCTAATCTAATGAAAAGGTTTTTTTTGTGATTATTTGTTTAATTTCCATTTGCAAATGATAATGATTGATGTTTTATGGCCACTTTTGTGCACATATGGTAGGTTAAATTGACTGAGCAACCTCCAAAGGTAATTAAGCAAACCTGAGATTCAAACTCAGATAGTAGTGATCTGTGGTCTAATGTGCTGCCAACTAGTCCACGGAGGTGCCCTCCATTTGCAAATGGAGAAATGGTCTATTCCATACTGAGGGAATAATTAATGGGAATTAGAGCCCTGCACTGGCTGATGTTTCTGGCCTGCGACCACCCTGCCTCGCCCTGCAACACCATTCAATGCGGAGGCCAGCACCACAAAGTTACATAACAAGCCTGTGTCCACAGCACCACATTCTAGTTATAGGCCTGCGGTATTAGTATTTTCATAATGCAATCAGGTATTTAAATATACACCTCAGTTTTGCAAAGGACTATTAATCAATTAAATGTTGTTCATGTTTGAACTTTTAAGAGATGATCATCGCTGACTGACCATGTAACTGGCTTAATTAAAGTTCCTTTCACTCGCAGCAACTTAGTTGTCATTATACAGAGTGTTATGAGCAATGGATGCTAGACCTGGGTATCCGAAGCTATATATATATCTACCAAGATTTTATACAGATGATCATATTAAGCCATTCAATGCCTAATCTGATCTCTATCAATTTGTTACACAGCAGATAATAATTAATATGAAGCCAATCAAAGGCTTTAGCTTAACCAATAACAAGTAGCTGTATGAATTTAGCTGGACAACATTCCATTAATTGTCGCTGTGTCTTGCCTCATTGACCCTAATTAGTGTAATCAAGTACTCTGTCTGCTGCAAAATGTCTTCATTAATTTTCATCCCGTATAGCAACTGCATCATCAAAATATGTATTACTATTAGGCCCACAACCACCCAGCAAGATTTGTCATTATTCTGGTCCACTCCATGAGTTGTGGGCCTCTGTGGCAAGCGGAGAGCAGTCAGGCTCGTACAGAGGTATAATTGGAATGGAACAAACAAATCTTGAAGGAGACTGTGTCGTGTAAATACATAATCTTTTCCATTCATACATCATTGTTGTCTTTCCTGTCTCTTTTCAGGCCTTGTGCCGTCACACTACAGTCACACATCACCGTTACATGCCAGTCTTATACTGGAACAGCTGAATGTGCAACGTTACTATGGTGCCTTCTGTGACATTGTGTTGCGTGTTGAGGACGTCGACGTCAGACTACATAAGTGTGTACTTGCCGCATCCAGTGCCAGATTACAGACTATGGTCTACAGCATGAGACAGGAGTGTGGTGATCTGCTGACACTGAAAGATGTCTCACTGCCAGGTATGAGTAGAGTGTAACAATGAAGTGCAATTGATTGCGTTAGCTTTTGTTTTCATTTGTATAGGAATGTATTTTCTATATCTTCTGCTGCTCACTTTTGTCTAATAACGACTCGTTAATATATATCTGGAGTTTTTATTTTGCCATAGAGTTATGGTATATTTCTCCAAATTTATGCCCTGAATTGTCAAATGGGATGATGAAAAGACCAAAAGTAAACATTGGTCATAATCTGAAGAATGCCAGTATAAATCCATTTATAGGGTATAATGGGTGAGGATTTGGTGTTGTATCTGATCTGTGTCCAATGTTAGGTTTCTGAAGTCTGTGGGATGTGTCTCATTCTTTAAAGAAAGGCTTTGGCCCAATAATCTCATTTTCCTGACGGGTTGTCACTTGGGCCAACTATTCCAGGTTTGACCACTGGTAAGGCTAAACAAAATAGCTACTCTTCGTATTAATATTCAGATGTTATTCTTTGAAGTGCACACACACACACAGATGGAAATACTGTTCCAGCTGTGCACAGCCAAGTTAGTAACCTGTAGTTGGTTTTGTTACTGAAGCCATATTCAGCCAAATCTTTGCTTTTGGTTTTCATACAAATTTTGATAGTGTCTGTTCATATTTTAAATGTGACTTGGAAGGTTGGATACTGTTAAATAAAACAGAGATGAACAAAAAGACAGAATTGGGGAAAACATTTGAAAATTGTGTCTTATTCTTAGACTATAATAATACAAAGTGTAATAATTCAAGTGGAGTACCTTTAATATTAAAGTATTTTACACATAATAAAGACATTATTTTGTTTACTAAGATTCAACGGCAAAAGATTATTCAACCGTGCTTATTATTAGGTAGGAGTGAATGTTTTCTTGGATTTAAATGTTAATGGCTTCTTTGTGTTGCCAGTATCAGATGTAAGTTGGTTCTAAAACAAACCCAAGTCGTGGAGAAATGTTTAAACCCTAGCTGACTTGGGACATCATTCCGTGGCATATAACAGTCCTAGTTGGGTAACTGCAGACCCCCCCCCCATTTGTCAAACTGGAAGAAAACAATTCCCCCCCCGAATTCAGAAACTGGCATATCATTAGATCTATGTAGTAAATGTACTTGATTAAATTATTATTACTGCCACAGAAACAATCTGGGAGTTTCATTCGTCCTCTTTCCCACAAAGTTTTTTATTATTTGGAACAGTCCTGAAATATGTATAAATTGGTTGGTTGTCGTAAAGATCCTATAATAGCATCTCAATCCTCCATCCTCATAGCTTTTTTTATCTATCCTATCTATCCATCCATATTTATACAACTTTTTGGCTCCATATACAACAGCAACAATTAATTTTATGGCTGTTTTACCCTCTTATGATGGGTAGGCTTGTGTGTTCCCACACCAGCCTTCTCCATTTTACTCGATCTTGCACATCTACCTTATTTAGCCCACACTCTTCTCCTTCTAGACCATCTGATTCCATCTCATGCTCAGCCTTCCTCTCACGCCATCTTTCCATAATATGCATCCCAGCCACCTCGACCAATTACCTTCCTTTTCACCAGTTCAATCCCAATCTCTCCCTGAGCTCTACATTTTACCATCTTATCCATTAGAGACACACCAAATTCCATCACAACATTCTCATCTCTGTCTGCTCAAATCGTCCTATCTACTCTGCATTCATGGCCCAAGTCTTGCTTCCATACACCATTACACTCCTCATACATTTAAATTCACCGTCCCTTT
This sequence comes from Paralvinella palmiformis, assembly GCA_025642065.1. NCBI lineage: Eukaryota > Metazoa > Annelida > Polychaeta > Terebellida > Alvinellidae > Paralvinella > Paralvinella palmiformis. The sequence goes on along the minus strand of JAODUP010000051.1, from coordinate 100,533 downwards.
TTAACTTCAGTGACGCATCCTCCCAAGTCAAGATCTCTGACAGCTCTCTGAACTTTCTCCATGCACAACACACTCAAATAATTATTGATGAACTTGAGTCAGTTTAGCAGGTTATTTGAGATATGATCTATTATTACACAGCTGCTGCGAGCTGTGTAGTATGTTAGGATTGTGGTCATTTTCTGAAAAAAACTTAATATTATCATGATAATTCAATCATTAGTATATCTTCAATTTTCATCCTATAGGTTTCTGGCCAATCCTTGATTACATCTACACAGGTGTACTAAAGCTTGACAATGGCACGGTGCAGGAGGTGTTGATGGCTGCCCAGCTCTTGGAAATACGCGACGTCGAAAAGATATGTCTGGAATATGTTAAGATAATACAGAATGGCGGCTCATCATCTTCAAATAGTTCAGGCACCACTCCAGCTAGTCCTGCAGACACAAAGCTGCAAAACAGCAGGCTGGACAAAGGAATAAATGGTAACAATGTTGTCGTGACAACACCGAACAGCTCCTCCATTGCAACAGTGCCACCTCCGCTATTTACGCTGAATACTAGCTGCGTGACGAATGGTCAGTATTTGACTCCAATATCGCCAGTACAGTCGGGCGAGCCACCTGATAAGCAGAATGCCTGTAACATGACTGCTTTGAATGCTACGCCGACTCCGCAGCCAGCCCCTATTCAGCAACATACGATGTTGGCATCAACCAGTGAAGACCTGTCTCGTACTGCCACACCGAACCAGATGCCTCACACACCAAATCCAGCACCAGTACCGCCACCTATCCAAGGTTCAGCGCCACCTGGTGGAAATCCTTCAACTGCCATGGGCTTCCCATCATTGCCAGTGGCGCCATCGCCATCCCATGTTCCATCAGCAGTCACTGCAATCATCAATGGGAACATGTCAAATGCTAGTACAGCACAGGTGACTGTTCCCACCCAAACAACATCGGCATACCAGATGACACATCTCGAGCAGTCATTCCCACTGGTTCACATGGCTAGTAACCATGGCAATGTGTTGCCACGGGGCTTCCCTGGCATGCCAATTGACACAAATTATGTGGAGGATTATTTAAAACTGATTGAGTCTTTCCAGGGTGAATCACAGCAGCTGGCACAGCAGGTACAGCAGTATCATCAACAGCAGCAGCAGCAACAACAAAACATGCCTCATCATGCACAGCAACAGCCAATCCAGGTGCCACTGTCACATCATGGCTTGCCAGCTGGAGTGACCAGTTCAGAACCAAACACGCCACAGAATGGCACCCGACTGCAAGTCACTACAATGCCACAGCCAGAATATATCAATATCACCCCCCAATCATATGAGGTGCCAAGCAGCATTGAACCTCAACCTGCAGTGAGGGATCCATTGAAGTTACCTCAAGTAGGAGGAGCCCTCATGCCGACAACGACAACGACTGGCTGTGCCTGCAATCCCACCACCACTTCAGCGCAGCAGAACACCAGGGTTCGCACCTATTCCAACACCAGATGTAGCACGAACCCGATTGGTCACATGTCAGCAGAGGAAGTGCGGCGAACTGTTCTTAATGTACTCTCCAAGTTTGACGACGACGATGATGATGATGATGACGAAGCTGATGCCAATGATGGAAGCCACGAGGATGAGATGAGGAAAAAGGATGTGAAGGAATCCGTGCCGCCGCTAACCTCATTTCTCAATTTCACACCTCTCGCACCTGTCAAACAAGTAGAAACAACAGAAGACAGAGCAGCACCTAGCTCAGTCTGCGATTCACAAGAGCTGTATGGGGATTTGCAAATTGTCAGCTCAGATTCGGATAATGGTGAGAACGAACCAGGCAATGGAGATGCTGGCATCTATGGTGACAGCTTGGAAACGAGTGGCACGGAGACGAGTAGTCATCTGACTAGTAACGACGAAGAGGCTAGGAAAGATTCCATCCTCATGAAGATCAGAAAATCGGCGATGAAGTCATTTCTGCCAAACGATGGCACTGAAAATAATGCATTTAATGCCAGCAAGGATAACGAAAATTTGATTCATGTTGGAGATGTTGAGATTAACTTAAACATGGACCCACTGCAAGAGAAACCTTCAACAGAATCAGATGGACAGAAGCCAAATCAGGTCAAGAAGGTCAAAAAAGAGGTGCCAAAGGACTCTTTAGTCCAGCAGGAAGCTGTCTTCAAGGATACAGTTAAGGATCCAAACATGTTGAATCGTCCCCTGAAGAAGCGCATTCGTTTACGGTTGAAGAAGAAATTTCAGTGTAACAAATGTGGACGTGAGTTTGTCCGTGCCGATGCACTAGAATCACACCTGGAACAACATGAAAAGTGTGCACTGTTATCTTGTCACGTCTGCAATCAGAAATTTGCTCGGGTTTCCGAAATGACACGTCACATGCGGGACCACACAGCCGAGTTCTTCAGGTGTCAGCATTGTGAATCGGAGTTCCAGAGTTCAAAGGATTACAAACAGCACATGGACTCTGTGCACAAAGAGGTGAGGGCTTTTTCCTGTACATACTCTGGATGTCAGTATCGTGCTGCAAGACTGAGTAACCTGGAAAAACACATGGCCATCCATGCAGACATGAAACGTTATCACTGCAATAGATGTGGCAAGAGTTTTGCTCAGCCAAATGGCCTTCGTAGTCACCAGAAGAGCTGCCTCCAAGAGCGTGGTTACCTCTGCGATATTTGTGGTGCCAAGTTCAATTACCTACAGAGTATGAAGTCACATCGTCTACTTCACACAGGAGAAAAGCCATATGAGTGCAGTGATTGTGGTGCCAAGTTCACTGACCCACGCAACCTAAAGCGACACCGGCGAATCCATGACAACCTTTATCCATATAAATGTCCCCAGTGTGAAAAGCGTTTCCGACACTCCAACTCGCTCAAGGCACATACAAATACACATGAAAGAAAAAAAGCAGGTCAAGAGTTTGACTTCGAGTTGGTGCGTAAGCGTCTTGATGATCAATTCATGGCAATGACACCTAACAGCAGTGTCACAACACAGAATGCTGAAAACTGTCGAACTCCTAACATTGATACAAAGCCATCAAGTTCATCAGAAAGAGTGGAAATGGTTTCTAAGCAGGATCTATGTGCTGCACGTACTGGCAATGGGATAAAAAATATGCGCAGAAAACAGCCGGTAGTCAGCACAGTAGTTAGTGATGTTGATAAGCAGCGCTTGGAATCATATTTGGAGATGCAGAGCAATTCGGTTGAGCTGCAGAACAAACCAGACAGCCATCAACTGACCTCTCAAAATGTAGAATTCCTGGAATCTAGACTTAAGGCGGAGAATAGTTTTAATGTCAACAATCAAATTGCACACGAATCTCAGAGTAAACTTCAGCAGGACTTCAGCGCCTCCACCTCCCACTCACTGGATAAAAGACGAAAACCAGGGCCAGAGTTCAGCCTGTCATTGATCTGATGTAATATCGTTGTTGCATGATTTTAATTGGTGCTTTGTCATTGTATTTCACATTTGTAGTCAAAATTCAGTCATCTTCTTCATCTATCCCAAGATGCTATCACGTACAATATCTTAGCGTTGTGATGCAGTTTCACTCACTGCAGTGATTATTCTGCAGTTACACTCCTGTTAACGATAATCTGTTGATGATGAGGTTATCTTGATTTGAAGCTCATGTGCAATGTTTGATTATCACGTTATGTTTTGGATGAGTTTGTTTTTTTACAACGGTGACAAAAGCTCTCGTCCGGGATGCGTCGTAGCGTCTTTAGCTTTATGACTTTTGCGACTTTGAGTGTAATTTTTGTTGCTGATCCTTTTATTACGGCTGACCCCTCACTTGTTGAACTTCTGATGTTTACTAATGCAGAAAGCTTTATACAATTTCATGTTTTCGTTGGTAATCAATAGTGACCAAATCTTCCATCGCCATAACCTGATGACTTACTGTTTGTTGTTATTGTATTGGTAAATGTCTTGGGGAAAAGTTATTTGCACATAAACTGTTGTATTGATGTAATTTGCATGAGAAATACGGACAAGCAAATTTTCGTTGCTCCCTTGTTTAAGATACTTATATCTGTTCATTAAGTGGGGGTTACCTGTAGTACATCAACAAATAAATCACCGTACATGTTTGTGTTCAGTTTTAGCATTCCTTGACATTATTTAAAATCAGCATGTTAACTGTTATTAATAAATTGTGTGTGTTGTGTGTATACAATTAAAATATGTGTAAGGATATACATATATATATATATATATCATCCCTTAATTCAGTTATCATAGAATGTTAATTACAAACTAGAATATGGCATTTTGTTTTCAGTTGGTAAAGAGCTAAAATGTATGCACGTCGCGAAACAATTGTCATCTAACGAGGTGATATTTGTGTAACTGTGAATTGGCAGATTCCTATTTTAACTCTGTACTTACTTGTTTCGCAGATATTTGGTTCGCTGCTGGATGTGGGCATCAGATTGTGTGCAATTCATAGCTGTGGACTGGCTATATCTCATTACATGTGAAATGGTGCACTAAGCTAGTTATCATAATATGTGGAATCATGTCGATGAAAAGTTCAAGGAAGTGTTTGCATGCCTGTATTTATCTGTGTGCAGTCGTACAGATATGTATGGCTGGCAGTCGCAGATGCTCGTTTGCCTATGTATGAATTTTTTATGGAAATTTATTATTCTCGATCGACCGTTGCTACTAGTCATCTCCATCACGACACAGGATAATTTGTTTTATTTTAATACGTAGGATAAATGTAGTATATTGCAGATTTGTGCAGTTTGGTGTGTGTGTACTTTTGCTTAAGTAAAGCAATGGAATGTGTTGGCCTTCTATGATGTTTTCCTTACCTAGACTAGATAGATATTGGTGTCAATGTAATTGTCAACACAGTTAACTGTGTCCTGTCTGTATTATTTGATATATTTATTTATTTATTAATTTCCAACAGTATGATGGAGAAAGTCAATGATGTTTGTGTTGATGTGTTGTCAAGCCTCGTTTGTGCACTCCAATAGCATGATTGCCAGCGTTATATCGCACACACACATGCGCGCAACTGGTCATTCGTGACAACCCATTGCTATAGCAATTGTTAATGCTTTCTTTTCACTAACTCCCCAATAGGTTAACCTGCTAAATTAAACTTTAAAGCATATATTTACATGTGGTCTACTTCATTTACAAACTATGCAATCTGTGATGCCTACTTCTTGAAATCAGCTTTCTGGGAATTTGATATAATTTTGCCAGATGAAATTCCTTAAATATATCACCATTTTACTGGCTTATTATACAGAGACAGTTTTTTCAAAGAATATGAAAATTCACCGATGCATTCATAAACCCTTTCCCCCCCTCAACTATTAATGCACTGATAGGTATTTAGAAATATTTTCCAAAGTAATGCAGTGCATAAGGAAATTCTCTTCTGGATAGCAGTGTCATTGTTTAGCCAAGAACATAAAGTGATTTTCTCCCCAAAAACCATCACCAGATTTGTGGCGTTCTAAAATGTACTGAAAAGCAAAGACGCCGGTTCATCGCTGTAATGTTGTGTGGTTATCTATAGTGAACCAAAATAGTTGGTTGATTATGCACTGTACATTATTTCTGTGATGATTAAAAACAGTTGGACACTGCAATGACAGCAGGAGCAGCAGCCATGAAATGACTGAATTATAGTAGTAGTATTTTCTGAGCCTCTCGTCGTACGTGTTTCTCGTTGTAGCCATCCATATCGAGCTGTTTATCATCAGCGAGTGTTAGGAGGCATTCGTCTTAACATATCTCTGCTTCTTCTACATATACACATCCGTTGATGACGATAGAAACACTTTGTGGGTTCGTAGAATTTATGTTGGCTCTTAAATGTCTAACACTTTGATTCGAGTAGATTGCACAAAAATAGTAGATATTTATTTACATTATTATCATAATAATATTAATAATACTCATACTAATTGTTATTACTGTTAAACAACACATTCTGAACATTTCATTCACCTGGAATACATTCCATTCCAGTCAGGTGTGGCATATTCATCAGTGTTAAACTGTTCTAAGCCTGTTTGTGTCTTCCTTGGATAGATTTCTCCAATTTTATGTGTGTTTAAGGCATCCTGTTTTAATAACTGTTTCTGCACTAACTACGTGGTGATAGAGTAAACTGTAGCAGTTATACCACAATGTGGAGTCAATTTTTAGCATTTCTCGTCTTGTATTAAACAAAAAAACTTTTTTTAAATATATTTTTACTGCACCTTGTAGAGTAAGCCATTTCCTTTTCTATGTGAATCATTACTTAATATTCACGTACCAGCATGGTTCATTATAACTGGTGTAATAAGCAGGTACATAGAAGAAGCGATTTATTCTGAGTCTGGATGTGTTGTTGTGCTGACTGTGTAAAGACTGATTAAATGTTGATGATGACGTCATCTTAACGAATATCTGGTCTGGAATGAAGCTCGTTACACACACACTAATTATTGTGATAATTAGCATTTCTGCAACGCAATCAGAACTATTGATTTTTTTATCACTGGGATTGAGATCAATTTTATTCCCCTAAAGCGCCCATTAAATGTGTACCTACAGTGGATAATGGCTGAACATTTAAAGACAATTAATTCTCCGGCAAATCTGAATAGTACAGTGCAGCCACAGAATATAATAATACAGTGATAGGATGTTACAATATACAGAATATCACATTTTATAATAATTATTAATAAGCAAACAAGTGTTCTGCAATAATCTGGTTAAATAGACAATGACAATTTGTATAATAAATGACCAATGTCTTGGTGATAACATCTTTGAGCTACCATTGGCTACCTGTTGTTTAATTAATGGTGACACACACACACACCAGAAAAACCACAACATTGATGAAGAACACTCTTTAAAGCCCACCTTCCAGTATACATTGTTATGAATGCAACAATTTCAGTGATACTTGAACCAGACATTAGACAAATTTCAGTCTATCCATTTAGTTAAAATAAGTTTTATTCTAATTTCACATTGAGCAATTCTTACAATAATTAAATATATGCAATATTGCAAAACATACTAAAGATTCCTACTTAGCTGTAAATCACACCATGAAGTATTATACACAAATTGAATGGAATATAACACACTGGTTGAAGTGTTACCATCAATATTTTGAGGTTCACTTACAAATAGTTTTAATAAAGTACATTGCTAAATTAAAAATTAGTTTAAAATCACCTGGCTTGTCCGAATTATCTGTGCTATATTCGCTGTGAAATTTACAAAGGTAAATCATACCTTTTTAGCTTCACGCCATTCTCTATCAACATCATAAAATTTAAGTATTTATACCTACCGAATGTCAGTCTAACAAAGTAACACAGAACAAGTGACACTAATCCTTGTGACAGTTAATAAATTTTATTTACATGTCCTCGACACTCCATTTGTATGCGATTTCTTTTATGGCCCTTTTCTCAGATAATTTAGAAAAGAATTTCTTCTCAAATCCATTGGATCTATCTACCCCATCCCATCTGTAACCGGGCCATATGTTGAAACGATTAGGAAGTGGTTCTGGTCCGCTGTAACGAGGGAGCTCTGAAATTTGAAACAAAGATATGTAATTGATTAAAATGCCATAAAGTTTATGTCGGTATATAGCATCGTTAGAAGAATGGGTCCCAACTATTGGATTGTAATCATCCACCATTCTTGATAATAAAACGATATGAGGTCCCTAAAAGCAGCTAGATAATACGAAAAACCTTGTTTCCATAACCAATTAAATTCGGCCGAATCACCAAATGTATTCTTGTAGTTCTGGAAAGCAACTAACTGTTTTTCCAATGTTTTTTCTACACCATGACTGGTCAGCTAATAGTGCAGCAACATAATAATAATGTTGACTTGGGCTCAATCTGTCAATGCAATATGATACAGATGTGTAACTAAACAAAACAAATTCAAAAGATATTACTTCATCAAGCCACTGGAATACATCTAACGATGTATTTTGTATATATAGCCAAATTTTTTAGCAAACAGATTTAAGTTGGTACTATGAAACAGTAATTGCTATATAACCTAGACCATATTTAAATAATTATATAATAATCTTTCACTCACAGGAAAACTACAACATATAATGTTTTACTACCTACTGATTTCATGTTACGGCACCCATCTAGCTATGGCCAGTTCTTCAATGAGTGAGTGTTATGTCTGGCTTTGACACTGGTCACATCTGTGACATGTACCAGTACCTCCAAACACAGACCAAGAGTCAGAATCATAGCCCGACTTGGAGGTTAGTATGGCCAGCCCTTGATAACAATGCCTTGGTTTAGTTGGCAGCTACTGATGAACCACGCTTCCAAATTAAAATGGGCTCAAACATATCAGACGTCCATTTTAAAACAATATTTCTGCCTGGTTCACCAATACTTCATATAAATATGGCCGAAACCATTAATAGACTAAAAATATAGTAAAATAGACAATCCCTGAGCCAAATTATGCCCATATTGGGTAACATCAACATATTTTAGAATATTATTTACAGATTTTAGGTTTCATTCAGAATACTTGACCTAATCAACAATTTTGGTCAAAAAGCTCATTTATCAAATGCTCATCGGCAGATAGTGAATCTCAATCAACGGCTAATGATCTGTTAAAAAATAAATCCTTCTACTGAGAGAACAAACTAAATTCTGTGTGGTGTGTCAGTTATTATAGAATAGAATCCTCATTTTTATGAAGCTACAGAGAGAGAGACCATACAACTCTGCTGAAGTCTACTATTCACAGTTAACATTAAATGATGTGTTTTAAGAACATAAAGAGATCTAGATGATGGGAAATCTCCATAATCACAAAAGATTCATTTGGAGCACACACAACAAAATCTTTTGATAGAATATAAGCATAATAACATTGTGAAAATTTACCCTTCTTCTTGGCATCCTTATTTGATTTCTTCTTTTTAATGAAAGCGAGCATCGGGTCTCCTTCACGTTCCTGAGCCTTAAGATGTGCATCGAGATCGGCATCATCGCGGTTACGTGTCAGTGGTTTGTCCATCTCGTGCATCACTTCCTCCAGTGCCTGCTGCTGTATCTGAGCTTGCTTGAGGCTGAAAACACCACATAATATACATGTCAACACTTCAAAAAATTATTCTTATCAGATCAACTCAGATGTGGCTGGAGTGTTATTAGTAAATAAATAACGACTTTAATCTATCACATCATTTCTTTGTTGTAGTAAATTTCAAATATACTGCTAAGAAGATCCCCAAATCTGATTTAATGGGTATCTTTAAAATTAGCAATAACTAACATATAAACAAACCCATCAATTAAATAATAATAATAGCCAAAATGGCAGCAATTTACGTGGCTTAGTTAACTCAAATGAGGGAGATGGATATGGCGTATAATTTACTGCTTCACCACGGGTGCTAATTCTAAATAAATTTAGAGTATACAATATATGGCACATTCTGCATGAAAAACTTCTCCTACTATAATGCGACAGACAGAATTCGAACTTCCAACCTCGCACACAGCATGACCATGAGTAAAAATGTCCCACGCTCTTAACCACTAGACCATAGGGGTGATCATTAAAGAGCAAATATATTATTTTCCATTAGATAACAGAAATGCATTTGTTTCAGTCCTCCGCAGATATATTATCAAGATATGTGTAGTTTTATGTACGTCTACGGGGACATCAATTTATATGGATGTATCAGTCCTTGAGCTCTGAGGCAATGCCAACACACACACACACACACACACACACACATTACCCTTTATTCCAGGCCTTATATTTCTCAGCTTTGGCAGCAGCCTTAGCTGCCTCCTCAGCAGAGATTTCTTCTTCTTCTTCAGCATTTCTTCTTCTTCCCGACTTCTTGTCTCTGTGGACAGTTCTGGCGTTCTTTCCCAAGGCTTCATCATCAAGCTGTCAACATTGTTAAAGTTTATTAACATAGCTATATTTATATGAAAACGTTCAACTTGCTTAAAGTTGTTTTTAACCTATTAAATAAACAACATTTCCATCAGCGTTAATCAGTTTCAAGTGACAAGCGAAAGCTGATATCAAGGGGGCTTTTACGAGTTCACGGAATTGTTTTTATCATAAAACTAATTATTATGAACGAATTTATGCAATAAAACATGTTTATATCTATGTTACGTATTAGTAGAACAATAATACAGTTAACCACCAAATGGCCAAGTAAAGGTCAAAATTCACAGATATTATCATTGGTTCACAGATTTTATGAATACTTTTATGAATACTTTTCTTCATAAAAAATAAACTATTTGTCAACACAGTCTTGTGATGACAACTGGAGACGAAAAAAAGAACTAGTTCAAGCTCACATTTTATTAAGAAGACGACACGTGCATAAACAAAGCCCTGTCACAATATTGTAGTACACTAAAGTAAGCTTTAAATCAGGATTATCCTACAGAAAGCCAATCCAAGATATTTTTATATTTTGGAAGACCCTCAGAATGTCCTTTACGGATAATTAAAATCATTTTTGACTAGAAGGATTGATCGATGTTTGACAGCCACTATTGTGTACAAGTTATACTAAATGGGTCAAGCGACTTCCTATGGTAGTGAGGCAAACTGGCAAAGTGAAAGATGAAACACCCTTCAGACATGCCCATGCCAAGTTTGGAACTCGGGTGGTTGAGATCTGTGGCCAATCACTCTACCAGTTAGACCACAGAGGATAACAGGAAGGTAAAATAAACAAAAAATAAAACAGTAAATGAGACGAAGAAATTTAAGGATTCTCATTTAAAGATTGGAATACCTAACCACAAAATCAGTGATTTGTTTCAACCATTCTTAACAAACAACTGCCAAATAATAACAATAATTTAAAGGGACAGTCCACCCTCAGAAAATTTCCATGGAGGCAGTTTTATATCCGTCGGACTAGCCATACTGAGTGTGTATAATGATATTATGCCAACATAAGTGATATTTCCTTAAGTCTCTTCCCCAGAGAACAAACAAGTATTAAAGCCAGTTTTCAGTTTTATCTTTGCTGTGACAAACAATCAACATTACAAGTCAAATGACTTAGAATATGACAACTTTATTCCAGCCAAAATGACTTATGAGATATTAAGCTTACACTTGAGATAAGTGAAGTGATTGAAAAGGTAATTATATGTTTAACAAAACAATGATAAACAAACATTTAGCTGCAACGTCCAAACTAATGTGTGTAAGATGACAACAAGTGGAAGACCCAATTTTTCTCTATCTTCATATCAACTAAAATATATTCTATATTTTGGTAGATAACTGAAAATCTAAAATGCTTGGTTTTTTTTATAACAGCACATAAAAGAAACACAAACCAAACAGACAAGTACCGGTACACACAAGTCATCTACTACTACTCTTAAATGACACCCATTTACATCAGGGTTGGAGTTTAACCTGGGCTAAACTGGTTTAGCCCAGCCCAGCAGGTTAAACCTGGGTTTTACTAGTTTAACCCGGGTTAAACTGGGGTTTTCTCAGAATGCAGTATATTGACTCACAAATTCATACATTTTATGCACATGAACATTAGCTGTTTGGTATGCATTTTAAAGATGTTGTTAAGATGCTGACAATTTTCTCCAACTTTGATGTTATCCAGACCAAGCTGCATAACAGACTGGGTCTGGAGAAAGCAGCCAAGCTTGTCTCTTGCTATCGTGAACTTCGTGGTTGTGCTGAATTAGACTGGTGAATAGCTGAACACTTTGTTATTGTTTTGTGTAGTATATGGTTATTTGTGTGCTCAACAATAAATGTTTAATTTGCATTTAGTTGGTTTTCTTGAATCAATTAGTAGTGCATTACACCTAAAAATGAGTTTAACCCAGTTTAGCTCAAAATGGGGGTTTAGTCAAACCGGGTTAAATCCAGCAGGCGGATTAAACCTGCCAACCCTGATCTAGATGTGAAAACACCAATTATTATCTTGTATCAATAAGTAAAGTGTATCATAAATAACAAAGATAAAAATAAACACACAGATAGAGACAAATTTAGTTGTTCTCATATAAACATAAGATGAGCTAAATTTAAATTATGTTGTTATCACTAAATAAAACAAACATTTTATCATCTAGTTTTATGGCTCGGTAACAAAAGAAATAATACAATATATGGTATTAAATATATGACTTGTATTTGAAATGGACATTCATCCTTATAATTCATTGTTTGTAGGGTACCAGTCTAGTACGATCAAACAATATTTCTTACTTGAATAAGAGTTCTGTATGATTTATCAACTAATTAGAACATTTTAAGTGGTATCAATATAATTGTTTCATTAATTCCTGTTTATTTTAAATATATATCACATGCTTTGGATATATGGAAAAATGCTGCTAGTGTATCTGTTGTTATTCAGAGATGAATAAATTAAATAGAATGATTGAATACTCCTATCCCACGATAGGCTCAAAATTTCTACCCTATAACTATATATCATATGTAAACTGATGCAACACTCATCAATGACATTGGCCTATATAATGACCTCAAAAATATAATAAATGGCAGGATCATTAACCGCTTGTGTCCAGTTTAACATGGAATGAGTCTGATATTATATAATGTACAGGAATGTTGGGTATAATTCAGGACAGACTCAAACAGAATTTTACCTGAACCTCAACTTTTGGTGTGTGAATTACTATCAATGAGACGGCCACTGAACCTCAACTTTTAGTGTTAAAATTACTATCAATGAGGAAGCCACATAGAGGCAGCCAATTAGAAATAGATAGATAGAGCTATTTTTCATTTGGGATGATCTTTGAACAGTTACTGGACAGCTTCTGACATCAAAACAATTAATCCAGGAGTTGAAACATTTTTGAGTTAACATGGAAAATAATAATGATAAGAGGTGATAGGAATAAATAACCCAACAGACCTTTCTGAACATCTCATCTTCACGCTGCCTCATAATTTTGGCTTCATGTTTCATCTGTGCCGCTGAAGATAGGCCAGCTGTGGCTCCACCTAGTGTTTTGGCAGCACGACCTCTGGCATCTTTTATGGCCTCTAATGCCACTGCTCTCTTCTCCTCTTCAGTATACTTGTCTTCCTCTACTTCCCACCGACTTTTCTTTTTTATGTTAGACAGTGATTCTCTTGACTCATGCTTCTTTGATTTTTTTCTTCTTGGTGGTGATTGGTCAGAATCATATTCATGTCTTTTTCTCCTTGGTGGTGATTGGTCAGAATCACGTCTTTTTCTTCTTGGTGGTGATTGGTCAGAATCACGTCTTTTTCTTCTTGGTGGTGATTGGTCAGAATCAGAATCACATCTTTTTCTTCTTGGTGGTGATTGGTCAGAATCAGAATCATGTCTTTTTCTCCTTGGTAATGACTGGTCAGAATCAGAATCATTTCTTTTTCTCCTTGGTAATGATTGGTCAGAATCAGAATCATGTCTTTTTCTCCTTGGTAATGATTGGTCAGAATCAGAATCATGTCTTTTTCTCCTTGGTAATGACTGGTCAGAATCAGAATCATGCCGTTTTCTTCTTAATGGTGACTGGCCGAAGTCATAATCATGTCTTTGTCCTCTTGGTGAAGAGTCTGAATCATGTCTTTGTTTTGTCAATGTTGAAATATTAGATTCATGGCTTTCTTTTTTGTCATCTCCTACAATAATAAAGTACAAGCACTGTATATCTGATGTTCTGTATCTACAAGATTTTGTACTCTTGTATCCAGTAACAGGTTAAAATCAGAATGAGACAAATCACTATATTAATGGAAATATCATAATTAATTTTTTAAATAAATAGAAGCAAACTAGTTACTTTAAACAGCTGGATTTTAATTTTAAAATATGTTTTTACAATACTGCAAAGATTCCAGACCTAAAATTCTCCACCTCTGATCCTCCCTGTACTTCTCTAATTGTTTTACATATTCTGGCCTCTCATCAATAAAATCAGCAATAGTCGGGTCATTATCACCAACATCTTCCTCTAGAGTGTTGCCAAGGTTGTCTGGCAACAGGCTCTTAAAGTCAACATCATCATCAACAATCTTCAGTCTGAAATGTATTTTTAAATAAACCTACATCCATGGAGCTGTACAATTTATAAAACATGATAAAACATATTGACATCACAGTGAAATGTCTACATCATATTCCAGTTTATATTATTACAATATTATAAGGATACTGCATTTGATCATCTGGAGGTACTGGTAGGTAACAGCGCGTGACTATCAAGTATTATTACATAAAACGCGGCATGTTTGTGAGATCCAAATAATAGTTTGGTGAAAATTAATTATTATTTATTGAATAATAATGGATTAGTGGGCAGCGATGTGATGATTATTCAAACTCTGGCTCTTATTGAGTGTTGTGTGTCATGGATGGCTGAAAACATCTTTCCTTCAGCTGGTAGGAAATATGACGTGCGTATAAGTCGAGTTGCTTCTACCCAAAAAATTAACTTATACGCGAGTATATACTTAGAAGCAACAATATTGATAAACTAACAGGTTGCCTGCAAAATACACATCAATCTGTATATATATTCAGACCCCTAGCTAGACTAGAAAAGGGGCAGGGTGGGAAGAAAGACATGGGCACACTGAGGGAGTGGACGGGCCGAACCAGGAGTGGGTTTGGGAGGGGGATAGAACACTATGATTGCATTAATAAGAATTATAAAGGACAAGAACTATGCATGTCCATTTTGATACCGTCTTAATTCCCTTTAAACAATAACTGCACATAATTATGTATTTTTATCGGTCTTATTCTGTGGTATTATACTTATTTGACTGAGGATTAAATTTCAACACATTCATGTGAAAATTGGTCCACAAATGTAATAATAAGGCATGTTTACAATAATTACAAAGTAAAGAACATGTACATAATATGTACTACATATGTAATTGAATTATTTAATTTCTGAGGCCATCAGAGTTTTACTCATTTAGTAAGTATTTTACTGTAACAAGTGAATGAGAATATGCTAATTCTTAAGATATATATATATATATATATATATATATATGCAGGGTGCCTCCGTGGTCTAGCGGTAGCGTGCTGGACCACATATCACTACAACCCATGTTCGAATCCCGGTGTGGGCATATCTGAAGGTTGTTTCATCTTTCACTTCGTCTCATTAACTTTGGAAGTCGCTCGGCCCACTTAGCCTACCACAAAAGTGGCCATAAAACATCAATCATCATCATATATATATATATATATATATATATATGCAAGTATGCCTACTTCTGAGGTAAAATGTCACTGTACACTATCAGTTACAATAACATTGCGCTCATAATCATTGAGCTCTGTTTACTTTGATTATGATTACTAATTACAATAAATAAAACATATCCAGTAGCCAGAATCAAACTTATTTAGTGAGGGAGTCACACAATAAATGAGGGTTGTGATTGGGCTGTTTATTTGGCTAATTGGGCCAAGGTGGTGTGTAATTAAGTTTGAGATCAATAAATCTACTTGTGGGTAAGTTGTGGCTGTTGGCTAAGTTCTTTTAAGTTTGAATTACAAACTATAAAAAATGTGTTTAAATTATTCCAATTTCCACGGTCAGTGGCAGATTTCATGCCATTTCGTGTAAAAATACTCTGTCATGGATTCCATGAATCGAGGTCCATGGTCTGACTGTGTTATATCTGATTTCATGTTATAACGGAACGCAGTATAACTGGGTTCTTCTGTATCATATTATTTTAAACAAATATATTTCTGGTAAAATCTTCATTACTTAGGTAGATACTGGATGTAGGTTGTTAGTCCTGTGTGTCCAGATCCTCATGGGCTGTCAGTTCATAGTTAGCTTTGTGACCAAATCTCAGAGCTGCCTCACAATAAAAAAATTAGATACTGATTACTCAATTGTTTATCTAGTCTCCTCTCAAAAGATTGTATAATAAGGAGCCTCCACTACTTTATCAGGCAAGCTGTTCCAGGATTGTGTTATCCTTTCCCTAAAGTAGTGTTGTCTCAGCAGGGTCTTGTTATGGCTTTTTGGCAGCTTATAGCTATGCCCTCTTGTTTGATAGAAACACTCTTCTGCTGTAACTACAGCTGGCATCACTTGCTCATCATATACCTCAGAGACCATCTTAAACATTTTGATCATATCGCCTCTTAGGCATCTATACACCAAAGTTGATAGGTTTAATTTTTTCAGCCTATCACTTTTCAGGGTAATTTCGTTGCCCGACTCTGAACATTCTCCAAGGTTATTATGTCTTTCTTCGTTCTTGGCATCCACACTCATTTGGCATATTCTAGATCTGGTCTGACTATTGCTTTGTACAATCTTGTGAAATTTTCTGTATCCAGGTATACAAAGGATCTCCTTATTAACCCCATCATCTGATTTGCCTTACTAACTTTTTCCATTATATGGTATTTGAAACTAAGATTACAGTCCACTGTGACGCCAAAGTTTTTTTTCATTTTCTACCTGATCTAGTATGTGATCTGTGTATGTATTATTCCCAACCTGTTTTATCATGGTATATTTTTTCTGGTCCTGCTTCTTCTTTCTTGAAATGGTCATCACCTTGTAGTTGTCTTGGTAGAATAGCAAAAGCCATTTATTTGACCACCCTTGTAAATTATTTAGATCCTTTTGTAGAGTTTGTATATCCTCATTTGATCTTATTTCTCAAAACACCTTTGTCACAGTTTGTGTCGTCTGCAAACATAAATAATTCGGAGATCATATTGTCAGGATAAATAAAATTGGTCCTGGAACACTCCCTTGAGGGATCCGACTAAGGACATCGGCCCATGCTGAAAACTGTCCTTTAACTGACACACACTGTCTTCTATTTAACAGAAATGATGTTACCCATATGACTATCTTTCCAGACATACCAATTACCATATGATCTAAGTTTGCAAATGGGCCATTTATGTGGAACTGTGTCAAATGCTTTCATGAAGTCAAGATGTATTACATTGAACTCCTCTTCTCTATCCATAATCTCTGTCCAAGTATCTAATACTTTGAGTAGCTGTAGAGGGTTGAAGTTTATCTCAGGTTAAACTGGTTTAGCCTAGCATAGCTGGTTAGATCTAAACCATGGTTTTACTAATTAAATGAGTTTTCAGACTATCGACTCTATCTCTGTGGGATGTTTACTCTAAATGTGCAAGTGTTTGTGTAAATACGTAAATTAATACTGTCATACAACATAAAATACAATATTACACCACCAACTTTACTTGGCAACTAGTCTAGATCTAGACTACTGAACTAGAGCCTAGAACTAGATCTAGTAGTAATGATACATTGTGAGCGATAATAGGATGAACATGAATTCCCGCTTCACCATACTATAATTTATTACATATGCATATTATAAACCTTCGAATATTCCCTTGTGACGCTTTTGTCTTCTTTTTCTTTTTCTTTTTTTCTACTTCAGTGCCATCAGTAAGATACTTTTTTAAATACTCCGCTTTGCTAACAGAAGACATCTCCCTAATTGTACAATATTCGACGAACGTTCATTCATCAACGCGAGAATAATGGGAGAGTACATAAGAACATATCTATTATAAAATATATATTAACCTCTCATTTGTAACTAAAAGGTAACAATCACATCGAGGGTAGTCAATTAGCCAGCATTGAATCAAGAAGATTGCATCCCAACGACAGATCTAAATTGTTCCATCAATTATTATTCCAGCAGCTCTAAGTTCAATATTATTTATTGGCGAGTATCTATAACTCTGACTCAGGGAAATGGATCAGATAATAATAATGTTTGTTTGTTTTGTTGTTCGGGGAGAATCTCCAGACTCTCGCTTATTCGCCACAGCCTCTATGTTGGAGTGGTTGAGAAAACACCTCCCCCATCTTTCACATGGTAGCAGTACGGAAAGATGGAGCCGAAATACCGTGAGGGTGGCCGCTGCCATAGTGTTTTACATATTTTTAATAATAGCGCCATTTAACGTGGTCAGCCACTCACGATGGACCTTCGACTTGTGGCACAGAATTTAATAATAATAATAATAATAATAATAATAATAATAATAATGAGAGAGCTTTATAGGAATACATTACCATGTTTAGTCGAGAAATGAATAAAGTTTGTATAAATAATTAGCACGATCCAACAGTTATTGGTTCGGGTGAGCCTACGTTTCATTAATTGGTAATAACTAACATAATTTAGCACATAAATTACTATTTTATCCATCCTTATATTTCTCCATGATATGGAAGACTTTATAAGTCTAGCTCATACAACTGAAGATGACACATCCTCTAAGTTATCTTCAAACCGTAAATTAAGTAATGGATACATGAAGCCACATGAAGTGTGTGGCGCGCGCGCGCGCGTGTGTGTGTGTGTGTGTGTGTGCGCGCGCGCGCGCACGCTTAAGCAGTGTGGAATAAGGCACTGCACAACAAAATATCGAATTCAAACTCTGGATGATACATCAGGAAACTGACCTCTGAGCGGCGATTTTTCATGCAGAGACATATCATATTATGTCTCACCAGTTCCAAAGTCTGTCGCAACGAAAATTTAAAATTAAAAAATACAGTCGTGGATTATATATATATATATATATATATATATATATATATATATATATATATATATATATATATATATATATATATATTCATTATGATAAATAGAAATACAATCATAAGAGGACGATTATAAATAAATAAAAGTGTATTTTGTGTCGAGTCTAATTAAATAATAATAACATAGATGTATGGATGGTAATCAAATGTCAAAGACATGTACACTTTATTCTGTTTTCTCAGAGCCTTTTTACGAGTGCCGTATTATCTTACTATCGGCTTCGTTTGTTTTAATTCTGTCCTGATTTCTAGTTGTAATTAATCGGGTCCAGGTCTTTTACTCCACCGGTCTTTTCACACCCGATCTTTTGCCCCTTCGGTCTTCAGCCCTTTCATTAATTGCTCACCGGGTCTTTTACCCCTTGGTCTTTGCCACAGAAATTGAAATTTTGATCAATGTCCAATAAACTTATTTTGTTGCTCTATGGTTTATAAAAAATGATAAAGACAAATAAATAGGTATATAATTAATTAAAAATATTAATGATAATATTTAAATTGGTAAATGTCTTTTACAAGAGAATTTTAATGCAATATATATATATATATATTCACAATGATGGGCTCCGACTCAACTTCAGACACACACTCCCCTTATATTATTACACTCAGGTCTGTTCCCGTATACGTTATATAATTTAGCAAATTAAAAATATAACACACCAAAAATTTTAAATTATTTTGTTTAATTTACACTCACAATCACCAAAGTCACACTAATGGTGCAAAGTAACAAAGGGGCTAAAGACCGGATCCCAACAGACCCATTGCATGATGACGTCAAAAACCAAACAAACCAGGCGCGCTTTGCATTGTGGGATTTATAGGGGGGGTCCGCTGAGCGATAATACCGTGATAATCCCGCTATTTTAACCGTAAACGTCAATGTTCCGGATCTGTTAATTATGCTATTGACGTTAAGTCGCTTTGTTTGTTATTCGTTCAAATTCACCTTAAAACGTTACACGTTAAACGACACACATTCAATATACCAGTAATTAGAATATTCAAATGATTTGTGTGTGTGTGTGTGTATAGGATATTGGTGATCAAATTAGAAACATTATTGTGTTTCCTAATCATCGGTTTCATTGTTAATGGCACTGTTAATTGCAAGTTTCGTCAGTTTATAAATCATAAAAATAATTGCAACAGAACTAATGAATTCATCTAGTACCGTATAACAATAACGTCTCTTGGTGAATCACAAAAGCACACAGCCATACACACACGCGCACGCACGCACGCGCGCACACACACACACACTATATATATATATATATATATATATATATATACAGAGAGGGAGGGGGAGAGAGAGAGCTTATTAATAATTGTCGCATTTCAATTTAAGTAAACATATAGGGGACCGGTTTGTGAAATATTATATAGATCTAGGCCTACTCGGGAAATTTTATTGGTTCAGAGAATAAAACAATTAATAAAGTAGGTTTAGGTTTTATGAATGAAATCTATTTAAATTAGGTGCATGCCAATTTTATTATGGCTCCCTACATTCGGAAACTTCCTGTGGATTGCGTTTGCTACCGGGATACGCTTGCTGCAAATATCCACATATCAATAATATGCGGTTAGTACGGGTTTTGCCGATAGACAGCTGTTGAAGTCCAGATTGTCTGGCTGAAAACATCCCTTCCCCGTATAAAATGTAACCTGCCCTTCTGCAACTGGAACATTAGAACAATCCGGAGTTGATAACCACCTGTCATGGATTAAGTATGATCTAGAGTATCCTCGTGTTCAGCGGAATGTTGTATCATATAATATCGGATGTTATCAGACCGGTTCAATGTGTATTTCCTCGTTGTTTGCTTCTCGGCATTCTGTTTCCAACGCCATTTTGTTTGGGAAAGACCCTATCAATGACGGCAGTTTCTGAATTCAGGAGCTGAAATGCCGCATCAATCGGTACACGGAGGAATAAAACTTTCCATATACGCAACAGTATGAAAAAAACATACATCTGGTCACGTGGAACCTTTTATTCTGTCTAAAGCCATTGCCATTTTTTTAGCTAAAGCCGTCCGAGTCCATGAAAACGTCCTACATATTACGCGATGGACCATATCTGTACATATTTGGATTATGTGTGTAAAGTAAGTAGGTATTCTCCAATTTGCCACTTTTCTGCATATGACATGCTAAATATCTAAAGGATTTTCAAAGGTAATAAGACCAATTGAAAGATGAAATATCCTACATATATAGGGGCGCCTCTATGGTCTAGCGGTACCCTGTTGGACCACAGATCACTACCACCCGTAGTCGCTCGGCCCATTTAGCCTACCATGTGCACAAAAGTGGCCGTAAACAAACCATAAATCATCATCATCACCCTTCAGATATAGCTAGACAGGGATATGAACCCTGGGTCTATATATTTGTGGTTAATCGTTCTTCCATATCAGTATTAGGAAAACGTTCTTTTGAACTGAACTGTGTGGTAATTGGTTGGTTTTGTTCCTAATCACAAAAGTAGATAGTAGATAAGCGCTTTAGTGTAATTTTAATCCAATTATACAGAGCTCTATATAAAATGTTGTATTATTATTATTATTATTATTACATACGTATCTATTAAACACCCTATTTCTCAGTCAACATCGTGGAGTCCTGACCCCGTACTCTGTGTCCTATTCCGATGGTAATGGATGCGATAGTTGGGCTATACAGACATCAAGGTGCACATACACCACCATGGAAGGGCGCCTCCGTGGTCTAGTTGATAGCGCGTTGAACCACAAATCACTACCACCCGTGTTCGAATCTCGGTGTGGGCATATCCGAAGGTTGTTTCATCTTTGTCTTCGCTTCATTACATTTGGAGATCGCTCGGCCCATTTAACCTACCATGTGCACGAAAGTGGCCGTAAAACATCAATCATCATCATGACCAACACGGATCTGACCTAGTGAGTGGATAGGTAGATGGATGGATGTTATTTTACGACACATCGGCGCAATTTAGACCATTCAGTGTCCTAGAAATGGCCGAGTGAGTGAATGGTGTGTTTAGATCCCCGGCCCTGGTCACGTCTGGGACATATATTGTCGTCGGGTGATACTCCCTAGTAAAACACTCCACGAACACAGGCAACCTGATTCGAAAACGGTAGCGCATGTCAACATGAGAAAATCTCCGAAGCGTGATACAGCTGTTACGATGTAGATGAAATGCTGTGTGCTGAAGCAGATCAATGCCAGGTGCTTACATGTTAGGACTGTTCTAATATACTATATCAGGTTAATATCACTAATACTAACTGCTCTAAACATTGCAGTTGCCACTAAATTTGGGCTATAGCATAATAATCCAGGCTAAGATGCACTAAATGAACCATTTATTCTCTATCCTAATAATTTACGGCAGAGCGGTAGTTCACCGTGCCGCCAATCGCCAGGTTTGGGTTCGAATCACTGTGTCACCCATCTCTGTTTCATTAGATTATCTCATCTACGTAGACAGCCAGTTGGTCGGTTGTAGGACAAATGCCCGCCGGAGACATGCCCAAATGGACAAATCCTCACCAATAAAGTGGGAGATTGGACAAATGTCCACCAAGAATAAAAGAAAAAGATGGAAAAAATAAATAAATGACAAAATTAAACGAATTATTTTCGTGTATTTACATTCTAGCATGTAAATTATATATATATATATATATATATATATATATATACATTCAGAACAGCTAGTTCCTTCATGTTGACGCGCGCCTCGACTACACTAACGGTGACGTCATCAGCAGAATGGTCGTGTGTATGAAATGAGCGAATCTCTGTCACACCAGAATCTGTGGTCACTGCCACACTTCTGGGTTTTATAGCAAGAATTTGTAAATATATATATATATTGTGTCAGCTTCAGATATGTTATGCCAATAAAGAGAGTCAGAAATTATATTACCAGAGTGATATTATGACGTTATTGGCACCTTTTATTTATTTTGCGGTGGATCATGGTTGCAATCAACTAAGCCCTGATTGTAATCATAGATACAATTTATAAAAGATAATATATAACATTGCAATTGATGATACATGTATAAATAAACTTAAAGATTGCATGGTTCCGATCAAAGAATCAATTAATTTTCAGCACAGACGAACATTGATCTTCTAGTTCAAGTTCATTGCATTTGTTACACATGGCTTCTATAAAGGCTCCAGTTAAATTCTGTAGAAAAAACTTTAATTGAAAATGTATTGCTTTGATTGAAAATCAGTTGAGAAAAATATTATTATTGGGAATATACTATTTGGAAATGTTGACATTATAATTTAATATTTTAAAGCCATAAAACTACATGATATAAAATTACCGCCTCTTTGGCCGCATATGGGCGCCTCCGTTGTCTAGCGGTAGCGTGCTGGACCACAGATCACTACCACCCGTGTTCGAATCCCGGCGTGGGCATATCTGAAGGTTGTTTCGTCTTTCACTTCGTCTCATTACCTTTGGAAGTCGCTCGGCCTATTTAGCCTACCTTGTGCACAAAAGTGGCCGTAAAACATCAATCATCACCATCATCATCTTTGGCCACATCTAGGTAGAGTGTGAGACTATTTACCTGCGGCTATGGTCATCCTGTGCCGCAAGTTCGCGCCTCGGCCGTGGCACTATAGTAGGAGGAGTTTTTCATCCAACCAGGCAACTGGCAAGGATTTCTGCCATCTATTTTAATTCTAAATTTATTTAGAGACTAAACAAACCACTCATTCACTCACCATCAAAGTCCAAGTTTTCATTTCATCTAGAATCATAACTGCAGCATACAGCTTAATACTGACCATTTATTGATTATAAATCCTTATATAGCAGAGGGTGCCTCTATGGCCCAAGTGGTAAATCACAGACCTGTTGCACCTAGATTCAAACCCATGTTGTGCCATGTCTGGAGGATGTTACATCTTTCACTTCGCGTCATTACATATGGATGGTGCTTGGCAATTTAGTAGACCAGCTACCCGTAGGTGCTGACATAGTGTTATGTTTTGTCGTGGTCTTTATGTACAGTGACTCTATAGTAAAAGAAATAGTTCTACTTCCTGATCAACCACCAGAAGAGCATCCCATGGATCCAGATGTGTTACTATTGATAATACCATCCATTGTTCACCTTGGTCGGTCATTTAACCGTAATCATGTAGTGCAGGAATGTATTTTATATTGCAGAATAGTGGTATATATATATATATATATATTAGATTCATGAAAATTCATACCATTGACCCATAGTCAAGGCCGGGAAAAATCGGTAGCCCGGACTTTCGGGATAGTGAGTAGTCTAAAATACTAGCCCGGCAAGATATGCGGTACTTTCAAGTCACCGATCTCCCCCTCTCTCTCTCTCGCTATATATATATATATATATATATATATATGGGTCAGTGTCTCAAGTTCGTTTTCTGTATAATCATTTTCCGCTGTTTTGGAACTCTTCACGGTGGAAGAAATGCACGGAAACTCTTGGGTTGATCGATTTAGTCCCAACAAGAACTATAGATCTATGAAAATGCGTTGATAGTTTTGCAAGATAGAAGATATGCCAACAAATAATGAGTAAATAATTTTATGTTAATATTATAAGTAGCCCGATATTATATCCTGATATTATTTTAGGTTTGCTTTGGAAAATTGTTACATTTTATAGGAATCAATGCTGTAAGCAAAGCATCCATTTTGCATTATTGTCACGTGACTCAAATATTCTCTCCTGATTGGTCAGTTGTCTTTGTTTACAGTAAATGAAAGAACTTTTCTGCCACATTCCTTTTTTATCGATGTGCTTTTGCATTTTATGAGGACCCATGTCAACCTTTTCATGACACCGAGTCCATCCACTGATGAGTATGAGAGGCAGTTCTCCTCCAAGAACAGCATTAAAACTTCACCGAGGAACTTCCTTGGCCAGGAAAATCTACGTGATTTGATGCTAATTACATGTGATGGCTCATTAGCCAAATAATTTCTTCCAGGGCCTGTTGTTGATAAATGGCTTGTATGTGGTAATGGTAGTTTCACTTCAACAGGATGAAAATTCCTGACCAGATTGTGGACATCATGGATAATTTACTACTGGGTTAACTATGAACTGTTGTATATACTCAATAAAACCACCAACATAAGTATCGTCCTTATTACACAAATTTACGATCGTCTCTGTTGATTCCAGCGCAATATTAATAGCTAGTAGTAATTTTTTGTTGGGCTAGTAAAAAAGTTGTTGGGCTAGTAAGAAATTTGATTGGACTAGTGGATTTAAATTTTACTAGTCCAGGGGCTAGCGAGGTGTAGAATTTTTTTTTTGACCCTGCCCTCAATACAATACTGATACAATGGAGCCACACACACAGCTAAATAAATGTAATAGTACATTTCTACGGGATCTGAAAGCTATTAAAAATATGCTATGTGAAGTTACATAAATGTCGCAAATCCACTTCAGAGTTTGAGGACACTGAATTAAGACGATGCAAGTAAATTATTAATACAGTATCTCCACATAATTTGTTGCCTATTACTTTCATATAATAGATAAGTCATGATTTATTCACATTAATTTTCAAAAATACACATAATATTAATTTAGCCAAAGATATCCCGAGACCATGTTTATTTGTACAATGGAGATTTTATTCTGATTTGAAAAGAGACAAAGCAAAATGTGCCAAATTGTGATATTTAAAAAAGATTCTAAGCGAAAAAAAAACCTTCAGATACCCAATCTCTAAAAATATTTCTACATCTCCAGAACATCTGGAGTTGCTAAAATGATCACACCAGATGTCTTGAATGGAATAAATTGTAGACAATGGATAGGAGGTGATCCCGTATGGAACCATTGATTATAAACACTACAATCGAACATTAATTTCCACACAATGATGAATCCAATGACCATTTATTAGCAAATAAAGAATGTCACTGACCGAAGACAGCACTTGATAATGGAACAATAACACCAGATAAATTAACTAGTAATTTTTAACACAAGATCATCTACAACACAGATTTTGTTGACACGTCATAACAAAACGACCACATCAGCGACACACACAAAACTGCGCTTGATAACTCAGGTTTAGAGAATAGTCATCTCTCATACATTACTAGCTCTCGTGATGCCACTGATAGCGGACTGCACTATACCCCTCCAGATCTAATCCCACTGTTACCTCTGTCTGTGGGAAACTTCATCCTGGCTTGACCATCGTTAAGTCGATGGGTGACTTACCTAGGGAATCATATCCCACAAACATAAGTTGGATTCAAACGCATAACCTGGAGGTTTGCAGTGCTGTGCGCTAACCACCATGCCATCAGATTGCCCTGACTGGCACAAAGATTAAATAAGACAAGCAGTGTTACATTCATTCACAAAAATAACATAGAGAGTAACATCACACGTAAAATATGAGCTTAAAAACAGCAAATTACTAATAGGTAACAGAGTGGTTCCAGCATAAAAAAAGCTGTATCCTGAAATATTGGATGTGTTTGGCTGTCTAATGCTGTACTGACTGATGGCTTAGGTTGTATATATATATATATATATATATATATATAGATATGGTACTCGTGCAGAAAGATTTATCAAGAGAAAGATTTCGTCAAAATGCAGGAAATATAAAAAGTTATAAGAATTAAGTGAACAGAACTGAATGAAAACATTTAGCCAAATAATGTTAATACACCCCGTGTTGCAGAAGAAATTAATTAGCATGAGTAACTATTTAATCATGGCAAAACATTATAAACAGGCACTCTACATACTGGAAACACATGTGAAAGTATGGTGATTTATGCAGCCATGACATGGAAATGGAACAGATTAACTGTTTGAATTGATGAAAGCATATTAAAAGCTGTCTAATGAGACCAGCCATGTGTCTTGTCAATAAGAGCCTGATTATGGAAAATAAATGTCACATCATTTGCTTAAAAACATACATGAACAAAAGACCGATATCAGGTGAGAGGAAACTAACTAGTGGCTATCTTCTGATAACACTTTACATGACAATTTGAGACAAAATGACATCACGTCTAGAACCTTGTGCTGGCAGTGAAATACCAAAATGTTAAATTAATGTGAGGAAATGACCAAAAAGCTTGATGCTCTGGAATAATTGAACTGATTAAAAAAAAATTATGCTAAGTAACAAAATCCAAATAATGTGCTTTAATTAGTTTAAGACATAAACATCACTAGAACAATTTACATATCATTCTCACTATAGCATCCGTCTCAGCCATATACAAGAAAAAGTCCACCCCCCATACAAGTCTGGATAGCCAGCAACATATAGTCAATCCACGAGTGGCTATATACTGGCACCTATAGACAAATGCTGACCCTGGCAGATGTGCAACTTAACAACCATCCGCTGGCCTATAGTTAACTGCATGCATCACCAATATTCGGACAGAACAACGTTAACGTCCACATTCGTGGCATTCCGATAGAAGAATATTTGACGTCTCAACGGTGATGTTGAAGATTTTTAAGCAGCGCAAGTCTTCCTGATTCATAATCATCTTCGTCAACGTTCACCATCAGTTTGATAGCTTCATGACCTACAGCTTGTTTCAGGGTCTCTGGAATGAATAGAGATCGACCAAAATTAATATTACTATTTATAGACGAATCTTAAATTTAATCCATCAGACTCATCCCTTGACAAGTTCAACTTCAACAATAGTTTAACTGAGATAACTTTAGTAAAGTATGAGTTCTGTCTGTTTTGTGTGTGAAAATGGATCTGAAAATAATTCAACGCATTAGCGACAGTAACAACAGAGTCATCATAATAAAACTAAAAAAAATCAAGTACTGGGTGGGGGGGGGGGTGATCGAACAGTTGGTCACAGACTTATTGTATGCACTAGGATTCGAATTCTGCCTAACTATATTTGAAGGGTGTCTCAACTTTTATTCTGCTTCATTACCATAGTCCATTTGGCCTACGGCGTTCACAAAATGGCTGCAAAACAGCCAAAACTGACATTCGAAGATAAGTGGGCATTCGGGAATATAGACGACGTGGTTATAATTAGACGACGTGGTTATAATTAGCACTGATAACTATGCCCAGCTACAGGATAAATATGAAAATACACATCACTTACCTGTAATGAAAACACCCTTTAGTGCCTCCAGCAGGGACCCATTGATGTAATCACGCCAGAACGCATCCAGATAGGTCAAATCGGAAAATTTTATATCACAAATGATGGAGCCAAGATCCCTTGATTTCAGTATTGTATTTGCTTGCATAAACTTCTCAAACTGTTGTTCGATCAGTTCCGGCTTGTTTGAGTGGATGTTGCCCTGGAGTGCACTCTCATGACTGCAGTACTCAGCACGTACTCGGAGACGAATATCTGAAACAAGAAAGCACGTCTATGATGTTGTACAAGCAACTGATCTGAGCTTGAAGAATGAAATATCTACAAGCACTATCCTGTATACTTCAGACAATTAGTATTGATATAATAGAAGGGTCTGTATGAGTGTATCCAAGAAAATATGAAGATAGTTATCGTGAATAAACCAAATTGTCAAGGGCAATCATCCACAATAGTAATAAGTATCATAAAAAGTCCATATAGATTCTGGCAACTTAACACCAGGCATAAAAAAATGTAATTTTATTTTCTTAATCCAATAAACTGATTAAAATATATCGTATATACTTGTATATAAGACAAGGTTTTAATCCTAAAATTAATGCATTTTTATCCTATTGTCTTATACACGAGTCAGCAAAACAAATCATCAGGTCTGGTCAGAGATAATAGGCACAATTTGTTTTATTTTCAGTTATTTTCAAATAGCATCTTTTAAAACTTTTAAATTATGCCTCATCTTATATTTGAGTTGGGCAGTTTCCCACAATATTGACACAGTCTTATATACAAGATCAACTTATACACAAGTGTAATTATTTGTACAGCGCCTTTGAATGGCTCCTGCTAGTAAGGACGCTTTATTAAATATACATTATTATTATTTATATGACAATACACAAAAGGAAGGTACAGATATATAATATAATACACATGATCAGGTGATTAGTGATCACACAAGTATATTTACCTGTATTACTAATCATAATCTAGAGTGAAAGAATCAATAATGAATGTTTATTTGTATCAACCAAGTACCCATTCTTTTTCTTCAATTTTGATATGAACATGAATATTGTGCATCAAACTGTGTATACAACTACAAGCTTTTCTCAGGGAGGATGTGTTATATGGTAAATGACAGCTATCGTAATCACTTGGCACGAACAGTTATGCAATCAAGCGTATCAGTTTGTGCCACGAACTGATACGCTTTTGATGGCATAACTGTTTGAAAATATACGAATCTGTGAAGGATCCGACTTTGACCTATGAGACTGTTTTCATCTTTGCCATGTGGATTTTTATTATGCACGGAGTATACCACACATAATGTTGACATACTCTAATCACATTTCATATATTCTGGGTACTACTCATTGTACTACTCAATGAGTTATCATAACATATTTTTATAAATCATACATAAAATTTAGTTTTTCTCATCCAGTTACTTTTCAAGCAATAAAAATAAATTTATCATCATTATCACACTTGATGAATCAAGATCAGATAAATATTGTCATAAAATTAACTCAACCTTAATCCAGAACCAGTCTTATTCTTTCTATCATGTTTTCTTTAAAGTAATATTTTTTTATAAATTACCCAATAACTCTAAAATGCATATAATGACTCACTAAGTATGTGAACGCCCAAATATCTAGCACATGTGATGTCCTAAGGATTGCAACAATGTTTAACATCATGGAGCATTAGTATAAATTAATCAAATGTTTACAGTGTAATTTATTAGCAAGACTAATCAGACGTTTTGCTGGGCGATGTGTAATGTGTAAAGTAAAGTGTAATGTGTGAAAACTGAAATAAATTTATGCCACAAATTATATGTTTGATTGATCTTGGAATGAACTAGAGATGTTTGAGCTCTCAACTGTTTGATAACACTCGTCTAAGAATGTGAATTACTTTAGATCTCTGAGATTTCGCTTAATTGCTTTAATAAAATTGTAGGAAGACTTATTTAAAATTTAAATAGAGATCAACAGGATGACTTAAACTGGTGTGACTTCATTTGAAAAAAATATGACGCTGAGGAAATCTAACATGCAAAGTCCCTAAATATGTGAGTCAGTGTCTCCAAAACTGAACTTTCTCATTCACTAATGCAGTTAAACAGCTAGATTCCCACAAATATAAAGCAATCACATATTACTTGATGCAGCATGCATATCACCCTGATCAGTTCATACTGTAAACAATCAACATGAAATATATCTGAACCATATATACGTGTAACACACAGTATTATTTACTATTAATACATGACCAGGCCATTACATTAACTTTTTGGGGCATTTGCCCATTGGGCAAGTAGGCCCCAAAATTCACGTGCCTTGACCCAAAGTTCATTGGCCCTGATTTTTTGCACCGTGTTTTACGTGCAAATGGTTTTATAAATTAACAAGTATTTATACATATATAGCATATAAGACAAATTTATGTTTTTACTGAAGTTTGATCATTTATTATGACCTGTGCAAACTGTACATAACATGCCATTGTCTATTTCTACTAGGGCTGGAAATTCTATTTGCCAAGATGGAACAAATGATCGAACTCGCTTAGACTAGTTAGAGCGTTCATATTATTTCTTACTTTGCTCTGTTTGCATTCTTGCTTGATGGCAGTAGTTTGCACTCTATTATTAGTGGCTGTAATTGCCTATAGGACATCTTACTGTCACTGAACCACTGCACAAAGTGATTAGTCCAGTGACATGTGGTGCTTTTTTAAAGCTACGCCCCCAAGACAACAGTGCCACAATGTTGCCCAATATCGATCCATTATTGGCTGTTAAATATAACATTAGTATAGTAATTAGGTAGCAGTGCTCATGTTCCTAAATGTACTGATAGACCGGATTAACTAAGTCACAGATGGGCCTATAGGGATGCAGAAGCTGACAGGCCTTAAAGGGGAACTTTGCTCTATTTTCATATCAATAAATGACGTTTAAAAGTTATTATCAACATGTTTATGGATAAAAACTTCTGCGTTCTAATATAGTTTTCATGCATGGAAGATGGTCTGATTTTTCGGCTGACATTTTTAGGTGCTGGAGCGATTAAACAGATTTTAAACTGTAATAACAAGTACTATCAAAACTGATAATTTAAATAATTACATCCGATCCATGCAACTGAACCCGATCCCATTAAATGCCAATGTAGTCTAGTCTAAAAATTTAACAATAACAACAATAAAGATTAAAGAACAGACTTACCACAAGTGACTTTTTTTCTCACATCTTCAGTATTTTTCGTATTGGTCCTGACTTTAGATTGTGAGTTAACAGCACCAATCTTGTTGGTGACAGTGTTCACTTTTTGGCCACCAGTTGAATGTCTCTTCTTTAATCTTTCACTCTGTCTCAGAGGTATTCCAGCATATGAATGTCTTTTCTTTGAACAGCTACGTTTACTCACACAGTGCTTCACACACTGTGCGGCGACAGAAACTGGATTTGAACCATCTCCAACGCAGGATGGACGATCGTTAGCCAAGCATCGTCTCTTGCTCGGACCTGGGCGAGAATCATTCACTTCCGTTTGGTGGCCGCCGCTCGGTGACTCGTGAACTGTACTCGGACCTGGGTGCTCCAAATCACAAGTCTGCCATGCAGCGCTATTCCGCTTCCTGAGCAGGTTGGCTTCACTCGGTGCAAGCGAGTGTCCGAGACAGACGCTGTTTGATCCCTGACAGGGAATATTGCTTCTCTTCAAAGTCTGGTCTTTGGCCTCACATTTGGGACAGGTCTTTGTAGGAGTTGGATCATTGCCAGTTTGGACGGAAGTCTTCTCAATGTATTCCGTTACTGGATCCGCTTTGACTGGAAGACATCAACAGGTACAGACTTAACACGTTATGTCACAGGACTCTCAATGCATAGATCCAGAGTTAACTTTAATATCGAACTAATTTACTTAAATATTGGCCTATATATTGTAGCTTCAATAGACAGAGCTTCGTTTGTGTACATATTTGTTATTCTTAATCTTATTTAACATTTAATAATGATAACTTCAGGCCTGGGTTTCTTTTAGAAATATTTGATGTTTAACAGTCACATCTGTGGACATGGTAGGCTATGCTTTAACCAAGGGGAAACCTAATTGAGTAATTCATTCAGGACAGTGGAAGGAGCAGGGAAAATGGTTTATTCTAAAAAACATAAGGGAGATATACTTAGAAGTTGCTATGTAAAAGGTACAGAGATGTCTATAAATGGGTGTGATAAAAGCTGTTTATTAACTATTATCAACTTTTCATATAAACTGACACAACGCTAACGACAGGAATCACTACATAATCTAACAGTCCAATCAGAAGTAATTAGTTGTCTAAGAGGGGCAAGACATTCTCCCTTATTTACAACAATTGGAACATTTCTTTTTTTAGCAAGGACCAATGGGAAGCTCGCTCTGGAAGAATTACGTACTAAGCAATCATTATGAGTTGCTGTAAATTACAAAACTACAGGGTCTAAAATTACTTGACTGCATTAGAAAGAAAGATTGCAACTAACAAATAAAACTATAATTACTAGTACATGTATCTACCCGGATTATGTTAGAATGTTTTATACCATTTATGTCTTTATCTTTCAACAGTAATTAGTATATATATATATATATATTTAAATTTCATAACCCAATTGAGTTACTAGTACTTAGATCACCTACGTTATATACTGATGAGTAACTACCGTAAAAACATCGGTTAAACGAAGTCTAACACTTCAAATTTTCAGAACAATTATAGCCAGGTTCACAAATATCATAAATGATGTCAAAACAATCACCCACACACTAAATAATCAAGTTCCAAGTGTTGATTAATCGACTTTTAATGGCCCGTGGGCCGGCCATTTTGAAACTAGACATGAATGACATACAACCATACCAGTTTGAGCCAGAAGAACCACTACAAGAGGGAAATGATTCTGATAAATAAATATTAATTTATTTTACTTCCGTGTAATAATTAAAGGTGTTTCTAAATGTACTAAGTGTACGTGGGCAAAGTTGGTAGCCTATGAGGCTATGACCATATGTCCCCCTTTTGGGAACACCATGTCCTCCTTTTTACAAAAGGCCACCCTAGGTTCTATATTTATCTTACATGTATCGAAATAAAATAGACAGGATAAAATGAATTCCAGAAGCATGTACATTGTGTAGATAGTAAATTTTATTACAAAATAAAAACTACTTCGAGTACAACCACAAACTGTCTCTTTGCAAACATTCATTCCAGTGTTGGCAAAGAATGCCCTGGAACCCTGGCCAGCTGTCCGTCTTTGTGTCCCCAACTAGATCACTAGTCAAATCCTTTAAGAAGTCCAGGAAGGTTGGCCACTGCTGTCGGTGGTACGCATGGCATATGCATTATATGTTGAAACCATCATATCATAAAAAAGACTTGGCACCAGCACTTCTTCAACCAGTGATTTAGTGTGTAGTAGCTGATGGCTTGGTTCAGCAAGTAAAGTCCTTGCATGTGCTGCTAATAATTCTGCAGCATCCTAGGTGCTGACACCTGTGTATGAGTGTGCTCCCTGTGCTGCAGCACTGTAGCATGTTCAATTGGGTCGTGAAAGCTGGACAGTGTGACCAGCAGATTTGTATCCATCCAAATGGCGAAAGACAGATCATCTTTTTGTGCTGGCCTGAACTCCCCTCACTGCAATTTAAAATTCACAGGAAGAAGCGATGTAGGTAGCCCTTTCCTATTAGCCCCCACTGTACCACTTGCCAGGATTCCATGCACATGCAGATCACACAACAACCAAAGTAAAATAACTGTCCACATAAATCCGTAAATTAGTCCCACGCAAAAGAGTCAGCAGATCCATGCACACACAGTGGGACAACCCTCAATTTTGCCAGTGTACATCAGCATGTTGTAAGCATAGCCAGTATCTGACTCACATGGTGTCCACATTTTTATGCCCCACTTTGTCAGCTTGGAAGGCAAGTACTGTCTGAAGCTGAATCAACCCGTAAACTTCATCATCGATAGTGAAATGTCAATATGGCAGCGAGTATTCAAGTGGCCGCCGAGGAACCTTCTCAGCTTCCAGATCTTTTCTCCAACTGGAGCAGACAGTGTTGTCTTTTATGTGTAAATAACACCACATTGAATCAAATTTGTTGCATAACATCACAGAGGGGAAATTAGTTTTAAAAATCCACTTTGTGATAAGCCAATGGAGATGTAGGTGAGGTAATTTCAGTATTTCCCATACTGAAACACAGACTGATGAAGGCCTGCATGTCCTTCTTTGTGAAGTTAATCCACCTTGCTGCAGATGGTGCATCCTTTGCTGGGTAACTAATGATCTGACTCCATGATCAGCCTGTCCCACATCTGAAGTGAAACAATGACATAGTTAGTGGTGGTGTACTGCTAAATAGAAAGTTTCTGCACCTAATCTATGTTTCATTACTATATTGGTTCTCATTCACACATGAAAAAACTAAATATATCTACAAAAATTAAACCACTAATAAATATTGATAAGGAATTTTTTTTAAATTTCCAATAAATATAAATATTACTTAGCCTATACTTTTATGTCCACTCTATAACATAATTCAACATACCACATGCATATAAAATTAAAAATAACTGAACTAAAACCAGTATCTAAATTACCTCAACATGAACAATGGGCATCTGGTTTTGATATTATTTCATTTTGTTACTAACCTGATCATCCCAAGTAGGCAGCCGTGGTTTCTGCTTGGTGAGGGCATGCCCTACCGCCATTCAGCACAAAATTAGGGATGTTATCTGGTTGAAAGCACAGAGGATCAGTAGTCATCCATTCATGGTGAAACCCCTCAAATTCTTCACCAGAATCATCACTTTCTCCAAACAAATTTGACACCCATCATGGGTGAGTCTCTTCATTGCCCCTATTGGACCAGAATCAGTGAATCAACATCTTTACCTGCCATTTCCCTTTCAGAAATATCACTACCTTTGCTGTCTGATGTACGCCATCTTTAAAAACCAAAATGACAACAAAAACTCCAAAATACACTTTAAATTACGATGCTGATAAACAAAACTGGCTGTCAACAAGCGAGAAGTTCTATATTACCTCAGTCTGGTTATATGATAAAACTATGGGACAATAATTTATTCAAAATGGCCACAAAAATGGTGCTAAGTTTGGATATACTGGTAAATACGCGCCGATTATCCAGGGTTCTATGTTCCACAAAATAAGGTTGTTGAACGGCTAAAGCATGTAGCATCTTTAGGGTAGGGAGTCTAATGTTATGCTTCCCCCAAAAGCTATACTTTGTTTTGTACATTCCGTGATGTTGTGATGTGACTTTAATATAAAACAGCAACACTCTTTAATTTGTTTAAAAACCTCTTCTTTCAGTAGTATATGATCCAATCCATACTACTAGATAATTTGTTATATTTCATGGCAGATAGGAGTATCCTCAGGATGGTGTGGGGCCTAAAACAACCCCCCCCCCAATTTGTTTTGACATTTTAATTAACACTGTCCCTGAGTCAAGTAGTGAGTTTTACAGTACTCTAAATAGTAGTCACCTTCGTTTGCCAGACCGTAGGAACATGTCTGGAGGTAAGCATCCACCTGTCCTCAGGGCAGATAAGGCATGATTACAATTACATTTAAGAACACTAGGTGAAGGTAAGACAAATGTTATTAAAATGGCCTTGATTAATAAATCAATCAACACCTGCAGAACTGGCTGAATCTGTTGTGAAATACAGACATGAGGGTAGGCAACTGTAAGTCTTTATATCATCCTAATATTAAGTTAGCATCTTTAATGGGAGGTGCTGTCCAATATAGAACTTTTGTCCATGTGGTGATAAGGGATTGGCCTTTTCTGGAAGATTCTTCTAGAAAGAACAAGCCTGACTTGGCCTTCACATCTGATGCACTACTGTGAAGTCTCATGAGTTCTTTGTCCTTTTGTCGAAACCTTTTTTGTGGTAATTTGTTCTCATTCACTTCATCAGCAGAAGCATAGAAACTAAAGATGGCAGGGAAAAATTTACTGTAAAAATAAGTAAGTAAATAAATAAAACAAAACGTATCTGATTTCTAATTTTTCATGTGATATGCTTTTTGTTTTTTACAGAGAAGGAAAAACCCCACTGTGTTACAAACTGGAACAATATGAGTGCACACAACGTGCTGTTGGGTTTTCAGCATCAGTTGTAATTGCTTTCCTGTACACTCTACAAACTGTCTGTCTTTAATTTTTATCTATGTGTCTGCACAATAATATATCTAACTGTTGCAACTTGAAAATAAATAAGCATGGTCTGCATTTTCCATTAGTCCAGATCACATATTCATGATAATTAAATCTGCTATTAATTACAAGAGATATGCCTAATGGCTAAATCAGTGTCAGAGAGGGGCAAATACACATGTTTTATAAATGATAAAAGCAGGAAAATCGGACTGAGAGGAGAGCCAATTCACAGAAGATGGGGAGAATTAAACAGTCAGCATGCAATGTTGAATATATCAGACTAGATCTAATTAAACTTGATAACATGGATTTAAAAAACCCACTAGATGTAGTAGATCTATGATTTAATGAATCTAATCTGTACGGGTGCCATCCACTGTGGCCCATGTTGAATGCGGACCACTACGTTTACATGTATGTCAATTTAAGTATGTTTAAAATGCAAGTGTTGCAATTAAATGGGGCTCTAATTAATCAATTGTTCAAGTGTATTGTTGGCATTTGTGTCAATAACATGTCTTGCTATTGATGCTGTCATTTAATAACATATATACTCGACCAGTCAAATAGTGACATTTTACTTAACAAGTTTATGTAACGATTTGTAATTACTGGAATACTGTAAATTTAATTATCATGCATATGTTCTCTTCTTTTGAAGGCTTAATAAGTTAAATGAACAAATTAGGTGGTTTTGTTTTCATTGTGTTATATTTACAACATGAATTGATGCATGTAAATGTATGTGAGAGTAATGCATAGTGGACAACTAATGAAACATTTCGAAGTGAAGACTGGAGTTAGACAATGTTGCTTGCTGTCCCCATTCCTCTTCCTTCTGGTCATCAACTGGATTACCGTATGTCCCGGCCATTAAGCCATTTAGACCTAAAATATCATGATTTATGGTAGTACAGACCACTAAGCCGATCAAAAAAATCTGAACTTCTCCCTATGGTATTTCCAGGTGACGTTTTGAAAGCAGGAAAGAGTTGTGTTTTCATAACTTGTTCCAATGTATTTTGTATACTGTCAATAGATCAAGGCAAATTATAAGGATCGTTTTGGTCACTAACACGACAGTTTAAATGACCGGTATATGCGGTCAGTTAGTAACTCACTCTCTATTGAAAATAACTTAATTAATCAGTAATTATCCGATTATTAGTATATATATGCCCAGACAAAATATGTATACGATCTTTGGGCACCCTAATGTCTATGCCGCCAAACGAATGAAATACGATGCTCTTGAGTATGAGTTGCCTGCAGGTGTGTTCGAAGCCGTCGTGTGAGGTGATCTAGAATGGCACTAATAAACTGACAGACATGACGGCTTTCACTCCGATATATACTGAAAATGCGCAGGTTACCTGAACGACTTACCATGGCGAGTCGGGAAGATTACGAGAAGTTTTTTTCACGAAGCTGACATGGACCACAGCAGGACGCTGACGTTTGAAGAACTGCTGATGATACTGAGACATAATGGATATAAGCAATCCGAAGACGACCTTAAGCGCATATTTCAGATCATGGACACATCCGGGGATGGTTTAATATCATTAGATCAGTACATGATGGCTATGGGACAGCAGCCTCCAACTGATCATAGGAAGGCCGCCATGAGGGCAGTTTTCGTGGAGTTCGACCAAAATGGGGATGGCTTCATAGACAAGAAGGAACTGAAGGAGGTATTCAGCCAGATGGATACCATCATGTCAGACAATGACATAGATTGATTGATGATGTTCTGCGACAAGGATCACGACGGCCTCATCAACTACGAGTTCTTAGATCGTGTGTGAGAGTCAAACTTATAGCTTGGCCTGCCTTGCCTACCAACAATCGACTTGTCGTCATGGTTGCCGCAGATAAACATTCAAATAACAGATACCCAACGGATATGAGTCGTTCGCTTGTTTGCGTGGTAGTTAAAAGGAAAACACACGTGCACAGGGAGGGGCGATAAAGGAAATTTAAAACACCGACAATGGTGCCCGATCGTTTAGGAAAATGCCGGTCAGTGGACATGCCCCAAATATATACAATATCCATTCAAAATAACATTGACCAAAATTTGTTCATGTTTCCAAAGGGGCGATGCTTCATTTTAGATCACATAAAACATATATTCCGAACCAGTAGCTTGGAGAGAAGCCGACAGGTTATCCTTTTATCTGTGAGTATGGGATTCTATTGTGAAATGCGACGTCTCTTGAAAATTTTAAATCCGTTCTAAAACACACCTGCTCAAGGTCGCTTTCACTGATAAATATCTTTTTACAAACATACTATTCGGTGTATTCTTATATTACATATTGATTGTTCAGTGCCTTTGAATGGCTCCTGCTAGTAAGGGCGCTTTATTAAATATACATTATTATTAATATAATCAGTTACTGAGTCCAACAACATTTATCCATAATTACAAAAATCTGATAATTCTACAAATAAATAGTGATTTTCATTATAAAGCCATGTATAATTATCATCAACTTGTTTCACTTCTATCTTCACTTCATGACTGCACCAGTGCATGAGTTTAAATCAAAATGATGATTAATGTCCATTTGCATCTAGATCTAGACAGCTGCTAACAGTGTAAAACACTGAAATTTGTTCTCCCAATGACTGGATTTCTTGACACTGAAATAGCACCAACCATTAAGCTGACACCCCAAAATAAGGGTCAAAATGTTGACACAAAGTATTGGCTTAATGGCCGGGACCTACAGTATGAAGATATGCACAAAGCTGAGAAGAAATGGAATCCAGTGGACACTAAATATGCAACTTGAAGACCTGGACTTTGCTGATGACCTAGCACTGTTGTCCCACAGCCATCAACAGATGCAGGAAGACAAGTGAACTGGCAGCCATCTCTTCACGAGTGGGGTTAAATATACATAAATGCAAAACAAAATTCCTCAAGGTAAATGCAGTCAGCATGGAGCCTGGAAGGAAATGAAATTGATGAGGTAGAGACCTTCACATATCTGGGTATTATTATTGATAAACATGGTGGTACAGATGCGGATGTTAAGGCAAGACTAGAGCAGCATTTATACAGCTCAAGAACATCTGGAGCTCCAAAGTGTTGTCATTACATACAAAGATACACCTGTTTAACTCCAATGTGAAGTCTGTACTACTGTATGGAGCAGAGACATGAAGGACAACTAACACCATCACCGAGAAATTACAGACCTTTATTAATAACTTTCTGAGAAGAATCCTCCAAATTCTCTGGCCAAACACCATCAGTAACAGTGACTTGTGGGAGAAAACACACCAACAGAATGCTGGAGATGAGATCAGAAGGAGACGATGGGGGGGGATTGGTCACACACTCCAGAAACCAGTATCAACTATCACCATGGAACCCACAAGGAAAGCGAAAAAGAGGACGCCCAAAAAATACGTGGAGAAGGGATCTCCTGACAGACATAAAGAGGACAGGTTACAGCTGGAGGGAGCTTGAAAAGAAAGCCCTGGACAGAAGACTTTGGAGGACTGTTGTTAATGACCTATGTCCCAGGAGGGGTGAAGGGTGAAGAAAGAATTGTAGGTAAAAGTAGGAAAGTTTATAAGCATTACAACAGCGATTTCATTTATTTATGATACAGATGCATTTCATTTGTATATTTCTTGTATAAACACTTGGACCATAAAAGCAAGAAGCTGCTCATAGCAATTGTAGAGCTGATTTCTCGCCATCTTCATAAGACTAGAGTTTATGGATCTTAGCTTCCAGGTCTCTAAAAGATCTACTTTGGCAACACTTTAATTTGCCATCTGAAACCAAACATATTTGCGTTGGTACCAAGCAGGACTCATCAAATAACTGAGAAATCAGCATGAATAAATTCATCTGGGGATGTCCCCTGGTGTGAACCGATTGTGCCACCCTTCTAGGTCGTTGTTTGCTGACCGACATCTGATAAACACTCCATGAGACAGGTGGCCATATGGTACTTACTATCCAGGTTATGTTCACATATCGCTAAAATTTCTTCTTATAATAAATTTAAATGTTCGTTAAGTTGACCGAGTTTCTAATTACCTGGTTTCTGGAAAACATGTTACAAAGATTTTAAGCAAATCTCCATTGATGTCTTTGAAAACAGATACACCTACAAAGTGTACATGGAATCTATATATTCATAATATTATGCTTATAAAATAAATGTGTTGTATGAGCAAAAAATTCAGAGTTGGTTATTATTCTAATGAGTTTCTTTTGCCTAATATCATTAAATATGTTACTATGTCATTTATTGATTATTCATGTTTTAAGTAAGTATTTTGACAAACTGAGATACAATATGTGAAGTGAGGTTTAATTAATGCATTATATAGAGTAAATAATGTATGGATATACATCACTTATTATTTTCTTTTGTAGACTAATATTTCGCTTTCGTTTTATTACAATGTCAATGGCGTATTCATTAAAAAAAATGTGAACTGATCATTGATTTTTACGTGCAACATATAAAATTACGAAATAGATGGTCTGTATTATACATGGGCCGCAATCCACGTGT
The DNA here is from genome assembly GCA_025642065.1 of Paralvinella palmiformis. Lineage (NCBI taxonomy): Eukaryota > Metazoa > Annelida > Polychaeta > Terebellida > Alvinellidae > Paralvinella > Paralvinella palmiformis. Next base: position 59,830 of record JAODUP010000051.1, on the reverse strand, counting down.
TTAATTTTTACTATTCTAGATGGTATTGATTTGATACCAATAAGGAATCTAAATTGAATAATTAGAGCTTTAAAAAACTTAAATTCAATACAAATTAAACATACCTGGTGTTCTTCTTCGCAGGCTTAAGAACTGATAGAGGTCACGTCGGTTGATTATGCGTAGGTAATTTTCAAGATTTTTAAAGTTCGATTCATCTATCCTGTCAACTTTCTCCAGAGCTTGAAGAAACGACACCCCATCGTGTATTTGGCTGAGAAATTCGGCTGTGAAGATGCCACTAAACATAAACCTGAGCACACGAACATCACGCGCAGTTAATTGGTCACCAACGATTCTGAACATTTCCTGCAGAGTTAGAAGTTCGTTTTTATTCTGCACGGCTTTCTGGGCCATTGTTCTTAGTTAATACTGCAAGAACATATCACAAACAAAATGAGTCGTAATCTCTTCCGGAAGTTGAAACCGTTCCGCAGTAAATAGCTTGGTCTTTAACACTGATAATTAAGAGGTTGTTAGAAGTCGAGACTGGTCATTTGTTGACCTATAATAATATAGGAATTATTGTACACATCTGGGACAAATGATTTCCTATACCTTTCAGTTTTACATGGTAAGGCTCTTAGCCTTGTTTTTTCCTAATCTCATATAAGAAAAATACTTATGAAGTGGGTGAGTTTCCACGGAAACAAACAACACACTTAACTTTCCTGGTGATATATTTAACATAGGGAGAGGTGGGGAGATTGGACAAAGCGGGGAGAATCGACCACAGCATTAAAACCCTATTCTTTATTTATTACACTTAATAGTTTTAGGTTGTAACATAATACATCACTGAATAATTGTTTTATGTTTACTTTGAAACAATTTGCAACAATAAAACAATACACTATCAAAAATCAATTAGCGACTGAAAGTGGGCGTGTCAAAATTCGAACTTTTATCACTATGACTAGGTGTCAACATTTCAAAAGTCTGTAAGCAACATTCGCGCCTTTCAGTTTGTATTAGATTTTCACGGTGTTTGATCTTCATTAGCTTTCTGTGTGGCATCCTCTCGAACAATTAATGTATGTAGAAATAAAATGAACTGTTAGTACTATAATTTTCTCCGGGTACAGCCTTATGAATGATGTGACGATTATGTGACATTTTATAGCCTAATTTACATCAGACCCAAAGCCCAGTATTTTTATAGATTTTTCTCAGACTTGTTGTCAGTTAGCTACGCTTATTTTTTCTTTGTACTAATGAAATAGTAATATTATGATATGCTGTAAATATGGGTCTTCGTTTATTGCAAATAAATGAATCAAACTGTGGACAAGCTGAAATGAAGATTTATCAGTTTTACGATACTACGAAGGGGCGCCTCCGTGGTCTAGTTAGTAGTGCGTTGGACCACAGTTCACTACCACGTACCCGTATTCGAATCTCGGCGTGGGCATATCTGAAGAGTGTTTCATCTTTGACTTCGCTTCATAACCTTCGGCAGTAAAACATCAATTATCATCATCATCATCGATGCAACATGTTATAGATATAAAAAGTCTTTTGTAAATTCAGGAATTTATAAGTATATATATATATATATATATATATATATATATATATATATATATATATATATATATATATGCTGACATGTGAATCGTGAAAAGAAACAAAAAGTGAACACTGAAAGATTAAGAATGAAAAGAAACAGCAAATTTTAGTTGAAAACGATGTCCATATAGCAAACTGAACCGGTCGATTATCCCCGCCACATGTGGTCCAACCACCCCTTACTGTGGCCAAACCTCCCCTCTCGCCACTTTGCTGATGTAAATAACGTTTACGACATTGAAATGGGTCATAAATCACGTGATCAGTGCCCTATTAGGAACATTAAACGTTTGGGGACCGGTAGAAAAGTACTTCTTGTCGATTGCTGTATCGCGTATACTAACCTTAGACCATTGAAGTGTAAGGTGGTCGAACCTCCCCAATTCTCCTCTACATATCATCTATACTCAATATAGATCTATCTGTTTTTTGTGTGTGTGTGATCTTGGTGGCTTGTTTACAAATCCTGTTGATAACTGCCTTATCAGCACAGCTAATAGTGAACCACCGGAGAGTTATGGTATATGAAGTATTTCACTATTAATTTACATAGAATGAGTTCAGTAATCCAAGGAAGAACAGTCTTTGTTTACATTTGGAAACAACTGCTGCGCAATGCTTTGACCACGTTAGCTTGTTGTCAGTGGTGACACCAAGCTATTTAAATATTTCACATATTTCCACAGGATCATTGTGTTTTATCAAAAAATCTAAAATAATTTCTATAGTTTTATAGCAACATTCAATAACAATTTATGTGACTAACACCATTGAGAAATTCGTGTTTTATAGTTGGTGTCATCACTATTTGTATTCAGTCAGAGAAATACTTTTTCATCATCACATTTTATCAGTACACAATTATCAAATCAAGAACGTCGAGCATTTGTATTTATTATGAGAAGTACAACAGCTAGTACACAACCTTGGAGGCCACCTAGCTGCATTGCTGGTAAGAATGTCAGATAGTATGTCATTAATACTCACACGTTGTTAATGAGGAAATCTTGTATGAATTTATATAGTATTGATGAGACATCAAGCTACTTTAAAATGGCAATGATGATATTAGGCTTTAAGGTGTTAAATGATCGGACATAAGTATTTTATTCTTTTCAGGATGTTCAAGAATAGTATTGTTTAATAACAAGATGGCATATTCAGCGAATCTCTTTATTCTCTAAGAAAACTGGCATGGATCGAGATGTTCCGACAAAAGATATTTCAGAACAATCCGTTCTAAACACTTAAATGGGACAGATGTGAGGACAATTGGCCTATAATCGCGAACGTCTTTTTTGGTGCCGATTTCTTTGGAGACGGTACTATGACAGCTGACTTCCATAAATCAGGTATAAATACATTGATGCATTGTTTGTGTAAATGCTGATATACATTAGCTAATTCATTATGACATCATTTCAATAATAATGGCGAGATGTTATCGTGCCCAGAAGCTTTCTTGGAGTTCAATTCCATGGTGGGTGTAGGTGAATGAAATAGATCAGAGTAATTGTACTTGGTATCGAACCTTGTATCAAACCGTGTTCAGATTTCTACATAGTTATTCAATCTCACTGGGAATTATGTCTGTAAAGGATTTTCGTTTCTTCTTGTCTCCAGTTATTGTTCGTAGGCCTAGCCATGTTTGTCGCGAGTATCCTTGAGCAACATTTGCTTCTAATTTAGGTTTATAATTCTTTTTACTTTGCTTGATTTCTTTGTCCTTCGAGTCTTTCTGTAGTAGTTTCAGCTAAGGGCGTTCTTCGTGGTGAATAAAATCCTTCTTTCGGATAAGTTTTTGCTTTAGTTATATTTCTAGCCGAGGGTTTGTTGTTTTAGTGGCGAGATATTTTGACAATATTTTAATAGTGAGTAAAAGCTAGGTGTATACAGACATATGTGCTTGTAGTAGTCGGAACAACAGCAGTGAGTAGTAAACGAGCGCTTCCCTCCGAATACAATGCACCCTGTATGTGAAATCTGTGTGCCGCGAGAAGCCCCCCCCCTTATGGCCAAATCTGAAAATTAACCTTTTGTTGAGCCAATAGAATTCGGAAATTGAAATATTGTTATAGGTATATCACAGGAGCCACCAAAGAATTTTATTTATCCACTTTCACGCAAAGGTTTTTCCATTTTGGAACGCCCTCCAAATATGGTTTCATTAGTTGATGGAATGATTTCGTATTGTTTGTGTAGCTAGCAGGGGGTGGGGTCATCCTTGATTTGTTTTCGATCTGCTTCTTTCTGTTTCTGATTTGATTCTATTAGCATCTTAAAAAACATTAGTAAATTAAAATCACAGTTTGTATAATAATGCATGCTCTTGTATTCATCGTTTAATGACTATATCATTATTATACAGCGTCTTTGGATTGCTAATTTATATTGTTTGTGTGTGGGGGGGGGTGCGTGTGTGTGTGCGTGTGTGTGTGCGTGTGTGTGTGTGTACGAGCGCGTGTGCGTCATACAGTTATGCTTTGAACAGGTGAAAGTATAATATAGCTACATAATAAAGACCTTAAGAACTAGTGAACAAACTTGAACATGTTCCAATTTATTGATACCCAAATCGATCATTTTTTTTTTGGCTTTACAGATTAAGCTGGATCATGCTCCGAAGTTGAATAATCATCATCTATATGAGGTAATACTAACAAGTTGTATAAAGATTACAAAACTAAACTTTATGAAACTAAACATGTGGAGCAGTGTCCTACATCTCTCAAAGATATATCGTCCTCAACGGAACAATCGCCTGAAACACTAACATTATTTGTATGTCACATTATTTCCAGATGCAACCAAATAATTAAATAAAAAGGAAATAATCTTCTATAACTTTTCTATATCAGTTTATCGGGTGAGTGAGTGAGTGACTGAGTGAGTGAATGAGTGTGTGAGCCAGCACTTTGTTTAACCTCGGTGCTATGGATATATTGCCGAGGCGTGACTCGTTAGGGAAAATCCCAACAAAATGCAGGTTGGAATCGAATCTGGATCTGTTCATTGGTCTACTTTTTAGGGTATTATCAGTCACAATCAAGGCACAAATCTGTATCTTTATATATAGAATCTGTACTTTATATTTGCGTGTAACAAGAGAACCGTTTGCCGAATTTTCTTGGTTAATCTTTAATCTAACCTGAAAAATGCCATCAATGGTCTGGCTTGTTCGTGTTTATGTCAGGATCACTTTCAGAGCGAAGCTCATCTTCCAGGAAAATATTTCATCTAACCTGGGTGTTTCTCTAGTCAATTATTGATAGCGTGATTCGCCACAGATCTGGAACATTCGGGTTCAAATCTCGGCTCGCTGTGTCTGAAGGCTGTTCATCTTATACTTTACCCAATTACATATCGATGTCACGTGACCCATTTAGCCTTCCATGCGGGAAAAATCAAAGGTAACTCTTCGAAGTAACAAGGAACTTGATGGGAAGTAATTCGACTGTAAATCTTCCACATTTTATCTCTGTTGAACTCTGGCTCTGGCTGGACAACTTCAGCAATTTTGCTGGTAGGAAAACAAAAATCACCAGGAATAATCCCTGCAATATCTCCATGGATGCTTATATTATGTTTAATGGGAAAAAGCTCGAAATGTTTTGATCAACGTCTGAAGTTGAGGTCACGGATATAATCATCAAGTCTCCGAACAAGTTATGTGATTTGGATCCACTGCCCACTTAGATTTTGAAGAAATGGGTGGATCAAGTTCTGTCACAGATAACAGTTATTATTAATAGGTCAATGGATGAGTCAGTCCTACCGATGTGTTTGAAACGAGCCACCACGACTCCCCTGCTTAAAAGATCTGGGCTAGATAAAGAAGATATGAAGATTAATCGTCGAATATAAAACCTTCTTTTCATCTTCAATCTTATTTAAAGGGTAGTACCAAGGTGTACAGAACACTGAGAGTACAATAATCTTAATGAAAGTCACCAATCTGCTTAACGTAGGCGTCATTCAACAGAAACCGCTCTCTACACAGTGACATTGCTGAGGCTCTCGATGAAATATCAACGATGGCATTAATTAAGCTTGATTAATCTTCAGTTTATGACGTAATCGATCACCCGAAACCATTGAAATCGTTTAGAATTTTACTTTGGCATTAAAGAAAAGGCGTTGAGTTAAAGGGCGTACTTCGGCCGACAGAACTCAGTGTGTTTTAGTCGCGGATCAACATCACCGGATGTAGGTATTCATTTTGATGTACCACAGGGATCCGTTCTAGAACCAAACAATTACTGTATGTACAAGGGGCCGTATAATTAATAAGACTGAAGCCTAGGAACCCCACAGGGACTAGAAGACCGTCACTATTTTGGGACTGACACACTGTTACCAGCGCCCTTGGGCTCCATTGGTTAAAAGTACTTTGCGCCGTAGTAATACATGTATATATGTACTTATGCATATCTATGCTCTCACGAGTATATATATATATAATATATATATATATATATATATATATATATATATATACAGTGAACCCTCGAATAACGAGCTTAATTCGTTCCGGGAAATCACTCGTTATTCGACTTCCTCGTTATTCGGTCTTAATTTTCCTATAAGAAATAATGAAAAACCGTTTAATCCGTTCCGGGCCCCAAAAATAATCAATTTAAAAATATATTTCCGTTCAACTACTGAAGGTTGTATGTGTTGGAAATGTTAAATGATAACTTAAAAGTAAAATAAAATAAACACATAGTAAATTTATTATAAAATCATCCCGAAAAAGACAGAATATTGAAGTGCAATGAAACAGTGAACATCAACTTACAATGGCTGGAGCAACGAACTGGCATACTGGAGACGAAAGGGGGTTATAGTTTGGGAGGAGAATCCTCTCCAGAGGAGGGAAGCTCGTCTGATTCATGTTCTTCGAATTGCACCTGCAACCAAGGGTTATCTATGGGTGTCAAAGCCAATCCGCCACTACGTTTGCGCTTTTTCACAGCACTTGCGCTGGATCGTAACACAACAGAGCCAGAACTCGAGCCAGACTAACTAAAGAAAGACTAAAACGAACTATTTCGAGACCTAGCACTTGCATTTTTAACACTTTCCTTTACAACTTTTTCTCTTTGGTCTTTCTCTTTATCACTGCGACTAAAGTAGACGGATCTAGTGATACAATTTCCAATTATGGCTCTGTAGCCAGCTCAACAACCTCTGGCTCTACATTTGACTCTGACTCGCTCACTATAGGCTCAAACTTACGCCTCACAATGAACTTATTCATGGATATCTGTTTCTGTCTCCTTTTGAGGATATCCCTGAAATGCGAAATCACATTCTGATTAAACAAATTTGTTGATCGGACGACCACTGCTTTGTCAGGGAGATATTTTTCAACTTAGGCCGAGACAGTTTCCCACGACTCTAACATCTCCTTTATAGCACTAGAGGGCTCCTAATCCTCCTCCTCCACCAACGAAATCACCCCCGCGACACCTTTCCTCTATTGCTGGTGTAGCTGTAGCACCTCCCCGTCATCAGCCTTTAGCTATGCTCCTGGACGAGTTTTTCGATGCCATTGCCGTCCACCTCCGGGTCCATGGAGAACTACCCGATCTCGTCGACAATGGGAAGTTCGGGCGCGGATTCGTACCCGTCAAAGTCGCCGTTCAAGGACACAGTCAGCCCACAGTTTCCTCCATGCGGAATTAAGGCATCTCATGCTGACCCCCTCCCAGGCCTGGTCTAGTATCTGAGGCAGGCTACAATGTGGAAGTGGAACTCTCTGAGAGTGAGGTTCGTTGCCTCCGTTACCTCGAAACACCGTTGGAATAGGCCCTTCGTATACAGCTTCTTAAAGTTCGAGATGGCCTGCTGATCCATTGGATGGAAGATTGGAGTGGTGTTGGGTGGCAGAAACTCGATCTTGATAAACTTGTAGTCAGGAAGCAGGTCGTCTTCGAGGCATGGAGGATGAGCTGGGGAGTTGTCCATCACCAACAAGGCTTTGAGTGGCAAATTATTGTCCTGCAGATATCCCCTGAATGAGGGCCCGAATTCATTGGTCATCCAATCAATGAAGAGGTTACGGATAATCCAAGCCTTGCTGTTGGACCTCCACATGACGGCAAGTTGAGACTTCAGGATGTTACACTTCTTGAAGGCCGGACTATTTTCCGAGTGGTAGACGAGCAGAGGTTTGATCTAGAAATCGCCACTTGTGTTGGCGAAGAAGAGTACGGTTATTTGGTCTTTCGTGGGCTTATGGCCAGGTCGTGCCTTCTCCTCTGCCGTGGTGTAAGTCATCTTGTGCATCTTCTTCCAAAAGAGGCCCGTCTCGTCGCAGTTAGACACTTGCTGCGGCAGATAAGCCCCCGAGTGGACGAAGCTATTAAATCTTGGAACGTACTCGTTGGCGGCCGTGACATCCAACCCCGCAGCCTCGCCATAACGGACAACGCTGTGGATCCCCGTTCTATTCTTGAATTTCTCGAACCAGCCTTTGATACGTAGATATTCATTTTAAGACAATTTAATACGTCGAGAACTGTTAATGAGGATTCTCTATTTTAATTAATTCTTTATTTTTGTAATTCTACTTTGTTTTTAATGGAAGATAAAACGTCCAAAAGATACAGTTAATAATTGAACTTGATCCCATGACCTAAAGTTCTGTTGTGTTATGCCCTACCAACTGCACCACGGAGGTCCTGTTTAAAACCCGGAGGAGATTGATTTAATAGACAATATTCCCAGCGCATGCGCATTGAGTAACAATAACATGCAGGTCGATATTAATGGGCGTGTACTTCGAACTGGATCAATTTAACGATCATGCCAGTTACCAGACACTAATTACAAGAACAGCATACTCTGATAAAGTATGTTAATAATAATAATAATAATAATAATATAATAATAATAATAATAATAATAATATATTTAATAAAGCGCCCTTACTAGCAGGAGCCATTCAAAGGTGCTGTATAAATAATATGTAATATAATAATACCCCAAATAAGATGTCCTTAAATAGGTGTGTTTTTAGAAGAGATTTAAAATTTTCAAGAAACGACGCATTTCTAATATTTGCCGGCAACCTATTCCACAAAGTGGGGGCTGCAACACTAAACGTACAATCACCATATGACTTGAGCCGAGACACTGGCACCTGCAATAGTATCTGACTGGATGACCTGAGTTTTCGGGATGACTTTCTAATGGAAACCAGTTCACACAGGTATTCTGGCGCCATATCATTAATAGATTTATTAACAGTTATTAACAGAATCTTGAAATGGATACGCTGTCTAACAGGTAGCCAATGTAGTTTTTGAAGAACTGGGGTGATATGATCATATTTTCTAGTATTTGTTACAATGCGAGCTGCACTATTCTGAATTCGCTGAAGGCGATTAATGTTATAATCAGATATGCCATATAACAGGGAGTTACAATAGTCTATACGAGATGTAACAAAGGCATGGACTACAGTTACAAGTGCTTCTTGTGTCAAGAATACTTTTAAACAGTGGATGTTCTTAAGATGGTAGTAGGCAGCTCGGCATACTGATGTGACATGTTCATGCATGTTAATACATTGGTCAAAAATAACCCCTAGATTTTTTACTGACCCATTAGGGGTAATCAAAGATGCACCCATTTGTAATGCTGGTGTCTTTAGGGATTTAACACAATGTAGTGATGCCAACTATAAAATATTTGTTTTATTATCATTTAGTTTTAGAAGATTTTGAGTCATCCATAGCCGAATATCAGCAATACAATGTTCTAAATTCTTCAAGGAAGAGGAGAAATTTAACTCATTGTCAGGATCCAGTGATATATACAGCTGTGTGTTATCAGCATACAAGTGATATTTAATCCCATATCGCTGCGCAATGATCCCAAGAGGACGGGTATACATTGTGAAAACCAGAGGACCAAGAACTGAACCCTGTGGTACACCAGATAACAAAAACTGAATGTCAGATAAAATACCATGAACAGACACTCTCTGGGAACGTTGTTCCAGCTGGGATCTAAACCATTCAAGTACTTTACCTGACATATTAAAGGTGACGGGAAAACAAAATTCACATTTCGAAATAAATATAACTTAACAAACGATTATTTTATTCCCTATCAGATACACCAGCACACTCAAAACAATTCTAACCACCAGCTATCATAATAACATTAAAATGATCCCAAAGTCCTTAATTTCCGAACTTTCACGAGCCATTGCTAGTGTGTACTACACTCGCTAGGGGTTATTGTGTGACATCATCTTTGCCACACACCACGTAGTGCTACAGCTTGTTTAAAAGCGTCTTCACCAGTTGATAGGCAAAATGTCAGATTCCAGCAAAGGTTTCGACCTTCTCATGGATATTAACCTTTGAACCAGTCGCGAAAAAGGTCACAGACAGTATTAATTGTGAGGAATTAGCTGCAGCAAGTGCATACGTGTACCTAGAGCAGCCATCTGTACCGGCCCCCGTCCACAACAAGAGTTGGATTTGTGTTTATTTGTTCGTGTTGGTATAAGTTTAATTGATGGGTCAACACACTGGGCCTGAATGCGAGTATTTCCCTCTTCCTATCGCATAACTTCGTTTAAAATAAAGTGGTATTTGTCTGTAGACGGGAGCCCGGAGGATGTCTATACTAGTCTATACAGAGATATGTCGCACCCAGTGTGGCTTTTTAGCCATTTGTTTTGTTGTAATTTTCGGGGGATTGTTGTTATTTCGGGCCTGGTTTTGACGGCACATACAGGTTGGATATAATCATTGGTATTTGATGTATTTTTTTTGTACAATTATATGCGACACAATACACCATTTTATATGTTTAATAAAGACAATCTGGAACACGTAACACTACACACTACACAAATGTAGTCGTCTGAGTTGGGTGCTGGCCAATCATTTTGGTTGAATGACAGGCACTTCCTTATGTAAAGACACACCAGAGTTACGTATACGATGTCCAACAGTCACACCCAATTGGGCTGTACATATAACGGATGGTCGTATCTTAGTAGGGTTTACTATTGCGTTCATATTATTCAACTAGAGATGCCATCTTCCTCATAATTATTACAGGATACTCAATAAAATATAGGATTACTAGTGTATAGTTAACTTCACCTACGTCTATATAGAAAAATGGTTAATTCCGAATTTTATTTATAATATTTGATAATGCTAAGGACGAAGATTGATGATCAGGTGTATTAGTCTGTATGATTGATATAGAATAAAATCGATATTTACGTTTATATAAATCTGGAAAATAGTTCAGATGTGAACGCTTCATAAGTAATCCTCATTGTGTATGATAAAATCCCTGTAATTAAACTGCGAAATAATGTTGACAAATGTTTGAGAACCTTCCCCAAGTAAAATTCTCCACCATTCACATATTATAACCACTGACGTCATATCCTGCTACCAGATTCTGCACTTCCGGTCACATTACATAGTCTAAGAATAGTTATGTACTTAAAATACAATCTAACATTATGTTTCTAACATCTATGCTAGTTTAGAGTTGTCAGACTTTAGGTTGAAGTCAGTTAGAAGTATACGGCTAGAATATGAAAAGGTTTTCCAGGCTAAAAATAGCCTCTAATGAGTCTAAGTTATTGAGAGAACCCCTTAGAAACCAAGGAACAAGCAAAGATGAAACATCGCTGACGTTTACCTTATATATATATATATATATATATATATATATATATATGTGTGTGTGTGTGTGTGTGCGCGCGCACGGACACATTAACACACATATGCGCGTGGACGCACATATGCATGCACACACGCATGCACACACTTATACTAGAACACATTCTATAACCATTTCAGACAGTTTAGAAAGTGAGAAAAAAAGTCAAACAAGTACAAAGGGGCTTCGATGCTAACAAAAGTAAATAAATCACCAATAATCGATCAGTTTACTTTGATCAACAGATTACAGTTCCTTTTTAGCTCACCAACTGATATATATTTTAACTAGGTCTGCTAATTCTCAGTAATGTAAAGGTGTGATGGGAGGGGGGGTGGAAGAAAAAGGATGTAGGTATGGGTATTATGTGTTAATTAAAAAAATTGAAGGGGTTGGTGGGGGGATTTAATTAAACCTAAACATTTCCGGGACTTTCCATGACACTGAGATTTCAAGTGTCAAAGGTTAGTATTTTATAAAATTTTATTTGAGGTCAGATTATTTAAGAGAGACGACTTCAGGTGATCCCCTCCCCCTCCGGCACAGTTACTGTCATCAAAAGATCATCTTTATAGATTATGTTAATGGTATAAAAATACCGAGATATAGACCGTTGACTATAATGTACACATAATGTGATCTACGAGTACAGTTAGTTTACGACCAGAACGTGTCTCAATAAAAGCCAAAGTTTGTTGATAATCGTCTGTTTACATTGCTCTGTCAATAGAAACGGACAATTTGTGGAAACCGACAGGCATTTTACTATTCTTTCTTCAGACGATCTCTTCTCATCTAAGATCGTCGGACTAAGAACTGTGTTCCGGACATTAAATCCCGGTCTGAGGAACCGATTTATGGCAGATGAGGCGACGACAATAATCTCTAAATATTGTTTCGTATTATGTTAATTTATTAATAAGAGAATGATGTCACCAAAAAGAGAATATTAACGAACGTCTATAGAGTGTTAGCTCCTGTAAGTATAGATTTCTCTATGTATTATTCATGAGATGTTGTTTTTGTCTTATTAAGTTCCGTGATTTATGTTCAAGTCTCGGGATAATATAAGTTTCTGGTTGTTAAATATTAGCTCTATTGTTTGATATATGAACAGCCAGCAAAAAAAACCCCTATATCGTCGACATTTTATTAACGAGGAACGCTTCATAATAAATGTACACATCTGGGCAATTCAAAATGATCTCTTTCCGCGATATTTTTCCAAAATACATTTCGATGTTTAATAAACATAAAATAAATAAGTCCAGTAACAAACACAACTATTATCAGATAAACCTTTTTTATGTATTATAAGTATAATGAAAGCGAGATAGGATTTTTATGTAACATTAAAACACCCAGGATTGTTGTAAAGTCCGAATTTATTCGACATAATTATATGAAAAATTATATATATGAACTATGATACATATAAATCAACAAGCCTGGTTACTACAGAGTATATGTAACATGTTATATACAAAATAGGTGGGCGAACAAAGCACTGAAACACACTACACACACACATAATATATATATATATATATATATATATATATATATATATATATATATATATATATATATATATATATATATAGCTCTTCGTACTATTCACCACACGGTTCGTGGTCACCTTCGGATGGTCTGGATTTGATGACACTGTAGTTGGGGAGGTTACTGGGAGATGGGAGGGGGGGGGGGGTTGATTCTTCCAGCCTGACATCTGGCAATTGTTTTCTCTCCTCGATTATACCGCGCCATCTATTTAAAATTTAATATTTTATTTATGATTAAGCCTAGTTCTTGTGAGGAAGCTTTAAATTAGAGACTATCAGCATCTATCTGTTTGAGATAACCAGACATACGTCAACAACTATCGATTGGTGCATTTCTAGTTTCATTACCCTTGAGATGCCCCCCTCGACGTGTCAAAATATATGTTTTATGCATCAGTGAACCGTTTTACTAAGAGTTAAGATACCTTAACACTAAGATATCTGAACTCAAGAAGAACTTAAATATTTTTGTGAGTAGTGTTTTACTAAGACAAACTTAACAATATCTTAACTACCTTTAATAAAAGGGTCATTAAGTCCTACACAAATCATATCTCTCATCATAACAACAACATTTATATTTTATCAAACATGATATGACATGATCATTTGTGAACGATAATAGCAGTGTATCGATACAAGCCAGTGATTGATGAACCGATCAACTTTGGTATAAAATCCTAAAGGTTTTCTTTAAAAAGACGCGCCACATTTATGGAATGTTAGTCGTAACATTCTGAAAGGCTTTATTGATTTTTTATCGTCTAATTAAAAAAAATCCAGTTCCAATCCAGCGTCCCTGTTCCATAAACCTTGTTTCATATTATCATCTCGTAGATTTATGTCTTTCGGGCTAAACTCCTCTGATTGGTTTATAATTTCATTTCTTGGTTACGGGTTTCTATGGTAGACAGTCCTCAGGAAATTTACTATGCCATCACCCCCCCCCCCCATTATCTTGGATGTGTAAACTGCAATCATCTGACTCATCCCCCCAAAGTACCCTATGATGATTAATAATTTAACGTAGCTAATTGATTGATTCGAACTCAAGACCTGCCAATTTTTAGTCAACAACATTAATGCTGAGCCACTGTGACAGACTGATCCATCAGTCCAGAGACTCGGATAAATCTATACACACATCGTAACTTTAGTACATTACAATGAAAACAGACAATAAAGAAATTGTTGGCTAAATAAATATCAGAGTTGGGCGATAGCACAGTGGCTAGGGCGCTGCGATGCAAACCTGCATGTCAGGGTTCGAGTCCTAGTGATATCTGTGATATCACTGACTGACTGACTGACTCATTGACTGACTCACTGCCTGACTCACGGACTCACTGGCTCACTGCCTGACTCACTGCCTGACTGCCTGACTGACTGACTGACTGACTGACTGACTGACTGACTGACTGACTGACTCACTCACTCACTCACTCACTCATTCACTCACTCAACCACCCACCAATCCACCCACCCACTCACTCATTAAGTCACTCACTCAGTCACTAAATATAAACATCATCATAAGTAGGTGAATGAATAAGTGAGTGAGTAACATAGTGAGCCATAAATTTCACCCATAAGCCTCCCCCCACTCTCTGATTCGTTATGAAATCTGACGTCACACCGTTTAGCCAATCATCAAGTCACTCTTCCATTATATACATAATATATACCACACACTAACAATAAATCAAGTCTTTGTTACTGATAAATAGTTTATCTTAATAAATAGAATAATCAATATTATATCTATAGACGTGTCTTGTCTAAACATTATTTGCTCTAAACAACGACAAATAGTTAAAAACTGTGTTATCTATTTGTCGTCAATCAAAAGGCTTTAATTATGTGTTATAGACGTTCACTCTGAATCACAACGTGTGTGTGTGTGTGTGTCATAAGCAAACTTCTACACGACTGCTCTACGGACTTTAGGTTTGGACTATAACCAATAAGATTCACCTCTCTCTATCTATCTATCATCTATCTCTCTCTCTCTCTATCTCTCTCTCTCTCTCTCTCTCTCTATATATATATATATATATATATATATATATATATATCTTCCAACTTGTCCCTTTGCTCCACTCCACGGGATATACACATTTTTTTCTTCTATTTACTAATCATAAATACTTGTTTTACAATATCGAAATCAGCAGTTTAAAGGAGGTTTCCATGGTTGAAACCGTATAGCAATTGACTACATACGTTTAACTGTGCTCGAACTTTGTCTGGAGGGCGTTTCATCTTTCACTTTGATGTACACAACAATCGCCGTAAAGCAAAAACATTCACATTCATCCCAGCCATTAAAGTCTACAGTTGAAGGTCCCAAGTCCAAACACGAAGTCCTCAATATTTCTAATCCCACCGTCAACACTCCGTGTGGGATGTTTCATGCATTTATAAAAGGTCTTCAACCTAATCATATAATCATTTCCACACAGAATGACCCTTCTGCCATACGTCTAGCCTGAGACGAGGCACCTCCATGGTCTAGTTGGTAACGCGTAGGATCACAGATCACTACCACCTGAGCTCGAATCTCGGCTTTGGCATATCTGAAGGGTGTTTCATCTTTGACTTCGCTTCATTACCTTTGGAGGTCGCTCGGCCCATTTAGGCTTCCATGTGCACAAAAATGGCCCCAAAAACATCAATCATCATCATCAATCATCTAGGCTGAGACAGGAGTCGAGAGTAAACAAAATGTTCTGGATTAAGCCAGTCAATAACAAGACGGTAAGGGCCGTCATCGTGGACACATCTGGTGGCACGGTTGGTCATAGACTTGTATCAACCGAGTACAAACCCCGGACGAGCTGTGTCTAAAATGTGTTTCATGATACACTTCGCCTCATTATCTTCGGAGGTAGTTCGGCCCCTTTAGTCTACCATGAGGCAAGAAAGTGGCAGTAAACATCGCATTAAGATAAATAAGGTAGATAACATAACTTCACCAAATAATAGATTATCATCATCAGTAAAATATAACAGATCGACATACAGATGAATAACTATAATTTATATTTAAAAAAAACAAAACAACAACAGTATACACTCACTCGATAGTTAAGAATTGTTCTATTTTAAGCATCTTAGCCGCAGTCCAACTAAATACGGCGTCAAAGAGTTGCATCTGGTTTTCCTTATTTACATAATTTTGTAGCCAAGTGGACAAAATTTTAGCAGCCACGAGATTTAACGTTTGATTAATTATTAACCAATCAATCAATCGGTTGTTATTGATTGTTGCTTCTCGTGTATCAAGTGAGCGAGCGAGTGGGTGACTGAGTGAGTAAGCTAGTGAGTGAGACTTAACAAAACATCGGAACAAAAAACTGATTTAGCGTCGTACTACGACCTATAAGAAAACAGAATAGGGCCAATTTCAACACCAAACCTCCAGCCTTTCCTCCTGTCTGTGGTGTTCTTGTTTGAGAGCACCCAACACATCATTCCTAATTCGTGCTGTTTTCTGAAAATCAAGATCCTGACCCAAGTCGAAAGATATATAAACGTAAATAACCCCAAATTCTCGTTATAGTGTCATTTTGATTTGGTTTAAATAGAAGGCCTATTGTACCAATGTAACAAATCGGTTTAGCCACTGACCTCTTGACCTCCAGTGTTAATGAAGACTATTTTCAGGTTCATCACACTCTATGACGTATACAAGTAAACCTGCTTTCCGGTATTGAGGTGTATTGGTGGTCATGTGTTCCAGATCTGACCAGCATCGAGGGACTAAAATAAACAACTCACACAACACACACACACACACACACACACACTACAATCGCCTCGATCGAACTTAGTTATCCTCTATGCACACACACACACACACAAAATTAAGCGTGAATGAACGTTCCCTTAGTGATGAACGGAAACGTATGAGGGTTAGCTGTTAGGTTCGAGTAAATCATAGTATTTACTCAGGTTTGAGACGATATTTCGTTCTAGTCCAGTAATAATCCATTGTGCGGTATTGCTACTTTGTTTTTATTTTAGTTAAATCACTTCAGTGAGTCCATACTGAGTTAGTGTTCATTCTCTTTGTTATGAACAAACTGTAATGTTTGTTAACACGCTGAGGCTATATATAGGGCTTGAATTTTAACTTAGGTTAGAGAAGAACTTCGACGCCAGACCAGTCGGACGTGTATTGATACATGGTTCATATAGGTAGGATTTATTCAGCTATTCGAACCCAGAATAAAGCTGAGGTCAGCATCTGAGGTGTCGAAATATTTTATATACAGGTTTCTTTTGGACCACAGAAAATTACTGTTGAATGTAAACTGTGGTGTCAAAATAGTCATGACATTTATCAATATGTGGAGCTATGGAATATTTTATTTTTAGATTAACGTATGTATATTTTTATTTTTATTTATGGAGGTAGGTCTCAAAGGATGTCTAGATATGTTGATGCTCTGTGCCTGTTGCATCTTTATATGTACCCTATAAAACGCACACAAACACACACCGAGATATTTATCTTAACCACTCCATCTGTTTTTTGGGTACGCCAGGTGTAACGAGATCCGAATAAGATTAATTGCACTTAGGGTCATCATATTGTTGATTGTCACTGATTGGTTGATTGTATGAGTTCATGTTTTACGTTTAAATGCCCTTCCTGGTCTCATTGATACTATAGCTCAATATGTGGTCGATGTGGTCAAATAAACAAATACAATATGTAATTGTTGCTGTTTTAAGTCCACTTTTGTGTTAAAAATTAAAAGGCCAGGCGACCTTCGAACAGCCTTCAGACGTAGCCCGGCTTTGAACCCATGCGCTAGAGGCCTGTGTTTTACCAGATATGCCATGGACAGGGCCAGCAAGTGTCTTTTGTGGTCTGACATCAAGTTATCAGTTCTGATTTTGCTAATGAGGTGCCGTGTTCATCCTTCTAGGAGCCACCTATCCGGTGCATTTGTTTAGGAGACTCGTTTAATTCCCTTGAATCATCTCAGACTCATTTGTTCGGGCAATATTCGGATCGCAATTGATGCAGCAGTAATCTGCATCTCCAATGCAATGCCTATGCATCTCGCTATCTGCCGGAGATCCCGACAATAGTTGTTGACATAGCAGTTGTTAGGGACTGTAATTAGTCGTCGATAACCGGTCCAATAACCTGATCTGGCCTGAGGCGGGCATTACTCGGCTATCAACATCACGCAATAAGTCGTGGATAAACTCGCATTGTCACCCTCAGTTTATATAAATGCTACACAAAGCGTATCACTCAACACAACAATGTTACTAATTACCAGCCGAAGCTCATTAACAGATATAGTGCGTCAGGCGATACAAGTATGATACCTAAATATGATACACACAGATTATTGATACGATTGTTAAATATCACGTACCTAATCCAAAGTCTACCTGCATATTTATTATTCTATATCGTTT
Organism: Paralvinella palmiformis; assembly: GCA_025642065.1. NCBI lineage: Eukaryota > Metazoa > Annelida > Polychaeta > Terebellida > Alvinellidae > Paralvinella > Paralvinella palmiformis. The sequence continues at coordinate 41,510 of JAODUP010000051.1, read as the reverse complement.
CAGGTGATTTACGTCTGCCATTACCTGTAATAGTTGTTTACGTCACGGCTGCTCCCATCCGGATATAATCAACAATCGGGAATATATTTCTGGATATAATAATATTGACGTTGTGCGGGTGTCTGTGCGCGCGCGCGTGCGTGCGATCCTTGGTGGGAAGTTTGTAGCATCTTCGCTAAATTTGCGTAACATCTTGATGATCTCGAAAGCCGACCGGATAGAAAATGGTACGACTTCCTGCTATTAATACGGGAGAAAGGACGCTTTGTCAGGATAAGTAAGTACACGTAAATACACACATACGCGCGCACACACATACGTATGCACACACACACACACACGCGCGCGCGCGCGTGCACAGACACACACACACACACAGAGACACACAGACACACACACACATGCGCGCGCCGGTGTATACAAGGTATATTACTTACGCGATGTCATGATTAGGGGCGTAGAGATTGGAAGAAGAGATATAAAGGAGGACATATTCCCTTCAAGTATGATTAATATAAATAAAGCATACATTATTTTATTTCACCATCACCTCCCCCCCCCACACACACACACACCCCGCCCGCTCCATGATATACAATAATCTACGATCCCGTTTCCTGTTACTTAAGTATATTTCTTAGCAGTTTTTAAACGTTATATACACATTATTATTGTACGACAATGAGTCCTATTCACATTGTTGTATGGCAATGCGTCACATACACATTAATGTACGTCACATACACGTTAATGTACGTCACATACACGTTAGTGTACGTCACATACACGTTAATGTACGCCACATACACGTTAATGTACGTCACATACACGTTAGTGTACGCCACATACACATTAGTGTACGCCACATACACATTAGTGTACGCCACATACACATTATGATACCATAATGTGTCATATACACATTATTATAAGGTAATAGCAACAAAATTCACGCGTTAATAGTTCATAAATATTTTCTAGATACACGTACAATATATATATATATATATATATATATATATATATATATTCATGGCTGTAACTACATTGAGGCAAATAAGGCAAATGCCTCATACCAAAATTGAAAAGCACAGAAAGTGAATAGAAAATGGCACTTTTTTCACTCAACAATATAACTGGTCTCAGGATCGGATAGAATTCTTCTTAAGTGTTACTAGAGACATTAATGCAATTGTTTTTAATGCTTCTGATGTTAGTTTAGTGCATTTCTTGCCTGGTATAGTAGAAAATACTAGGAAAAAGATGCTAGAAAATGGCTAGAATTGAGGATTTTGTGTCTTTCAAGTCGGAGCTTCTGAGGGCCTTAGATGGCCCCCAGAACTCTCGCCCATTTATTTTTGCCGGGCTCTGCTGGCCGATTGAGTGTTTTTGACTCGTTCAAAGAGTCTAGTTACGGGAATGATATATATATATATATATATATATATATATATATGTATGTGTGTGTGTTATCAGCTGCGCTATTGGATCACTCACAAAATATGTACTACACAGATGTACACTCAGTCTATAAAACAAATGTTGTTTGTTTTTCAAGACAAGGATCATATTGCACATTCTGCCTAAAATAAATATGATGGTTATTTATAGTTGGCTTTGTGGAAATGTTCGAAAGGTCAATCATAATTGACAGATGATGTAGTAATGAGGTTCAATAAGTATCTACAGAAACACACTATACTATAGACGATATATCCGACAGAATCTTGGTTAGGGGATTACCTCTTAGTAATTTCCTGTGACGTGTTAGCTACGTCATTATGTTTATAGAGAGGGACTAAAATAAAATTAAATGGAACAAAATCCTTAGACTAGGACTATCGAATCATTTTGTATGGAGAAGCAACTTTATATTATTATCTAGCCATCAGATGGTCGGAGAGAGAGAGAGAGAGAGAGAGAGAGAGAGAGAGAGAGACAGAGAGAGCTGGATGAAGCCGCCGAGATTATTCTGTGTTTTGAAGGCTCTTTTGGCGGGAAGAGGGGGGGGGGGTGGAATTTTACGAAATATCATAATGATAAAATAAATAAATAAAATGATAAATGTAATGAAAAAAGAAAATAATTTTTTATAAAACACAAATCTTTAGCGTAGGAGAGAGAGAGTGTGTGTGTGTGTGTGTGTGTGTGTTTTAGGATATATATATATATATATATATATATATATATATATATATATATATATATATATATATATATATAGAGAGAGAGAGAGAGAGAGAGAGAGACCCATCACTGGACTTGGGTGTCACATCTAACTCCAGATAGTACACGGTGACAACGAACAGATTGTATAAAGAGAAACAAAATGATCACAAAAGACATTTCCACGATATTATCACACTATAGCCATAATAAAGAACGTTTGTTATCAAGACATCTCTCGCTGTTTAAGTTAAATTAGGTCAATCATTCTATATACCACGTCTAACTTATTGTGCTAATGGAAATGATGCTAAGTTGTGGCCACTGCAAAGGTCATTTATAAGGCAAAATGATAGGTGAAACACCCTTTAGACATAGCCCGGGTCGGATTTGAACCAATGTCTTTCAGATCTGTGGCTAACTACCCTATCATTCAGTTCATGGTGAGACCTCCTCTCAAATGGAGTACAGGATATATATATATATATATATATATATATATATATATATATATATATATATATATATACTGAGGGCCGGAGTTTAGTCGTATCCGTGGATTGGTCAACTCTGTGTTAGACCAATTATAATGTAATAGAACTATACAAAGTGTATAATAACAATAATAAAACACCCGTTAATCTTTACCGATAACTTAATCGATGACACATTGATCCGAGCTGATTGATTGATTGATTGATTGATACATCGACGTCGATTAGAGCTAATCTATCTATAAACGAGAGAACCCATCTCGTATCTCACACGATCTGTTTTTATAGAAGTGGTTTAATGTCTGTTTTGTTTGGTAGACGAGTCTATATCCCCGTAATAATGACTTGTTGTCGTTTTTTTTGTTTGTTATTTTCTGTGTTTATGTTTACGTAGATACAACAAGTAATCGAATTACAATGTTGTGATAGTATATCTAAAGAAATACGTCATTTAGTACTACTGCGTTCCCGTTGGACGCTGCTTAAAATAAACATCGGAGCAATATTCTACTTTCAGGTGAAGTCAGTCATAATGCGCTGACTGTTAGGAGAAAAGTAAATACATGTTTATAAATATGAATAAATTTGTTTATTTGTTTAGGCATTCCGTTGGATAACCCGAATAAACATAATCATTTACTGAAGAAAATAGATCAATTGTACTGTGCAATCATTTATTGGTTATACATAAAGGAACACACATTTATGCTGTGTGTGTGTGTGTGTGTGTGTGTGCGTGTGCGTGTGTGTGTTTGCTTTGTATGCCATCATCTTGACACAAGAAGCACTTGTAACTGTAGTTCATGCCTTTGTTACATCTCGTGTAAACTATGGTAACTTACTGTTATACGGCATATCTGAGTATAACATCAATCGCCTTCAGCGAATTCAGAATAGTTCAGCTCGCATAGTGACAAATGCTCAAAAATATTATCATATCGGTCCAATTCTTCAAAAACTACATTAGCTACCAGCTAGACCACTAGTGTATCAATTTCAAGATTTTATTAATAACTTTGTAAATTGGTGTCGATTAAAAAGTCTCGGCCCAAGTCATATGGTGATTGTGCGTTTAGTGTTGCAGTCCCCACTTTGTGGAATAGGTTTCCGGTAGATATTAGAAATGTGTTTTCTCTTGAAAAGTTTATATCCGTTATAAAACACACTTGTTCAAGGTTGCTTTCACAGTTAAATAATAATTATCGTCTAAATCTTTTGCTGGGTTTTTATAGACATATTATTTACAGGGTATCACTGTACCGGGCCTTTGAATGACTCCGCTTTATTAAATATACATTATATTATCGTCAGTACCGTTCAGACCTCAGGCAACTCAGCAGAGAGCCGATATGTTTGGATAAAACATCCAATAGATGGAGAAACTACTGGGATTCGAACCAGGAAACTAGCCATCTGCGTTGCATTGCCTAATAGCTGCACCAAAGTGCCGATCTATTGCACATATGTGGAAAAATACAAATCAGTTGCCAATCAATTGATCAATCAATCAATATTTATTTATATAAGCCATTTAATTATACACACGTATATGATTTACATTAAACTATTTACACATTGGTCTAGACCTCAAACTGTACAAACATCAGAGACTACTCCCTTACAACTGTCCATTACCTTGCAGGTCAAAGAATCCTAGTTCGTTCTGGTTGAGCGTGTCCAAGAAGGATTACGGAGACATCTACAGCCGACCAGCCACGGATCAATATCCCAAGGTATATAGATCAGAGCCAGAGATCAAGTCGTGGACGTATCATTATAGTCCACGATCGACCGCTACAAATTGGGATTGGCATTACGAAAGGCCAACAGACAGGGTATGTCAGCAGACACACGGATCATCTAACTAACTATAGTCCCGTAATGCCGGATATCAACAACAAAAATAAACCCTTTCCCACCTGGTTCCATTTTTCTCCATTCTCACACTTAACATTAAGGACACTTATAAGTTGACCTAACCTTCCTGTATTTCTCAAATAATCTCCTATTACCTAAATCGTATGCTTCATCTTTTCCATTACCAATTATCTAACATCTGAAGACTTACGTAAAAAAAACTTGGCATATATATATATATATATATATATATATATATATATATATATATATATATACAACTTTGTTTCTTAGCCATGACTGAACTTTCCATCAACAATTGCCCTCATGGCTTGCCATATCCCTTACATGCCATCATCCACCCTTTGTCATGCCAACTAGTCATCCCGTTTATGATAAGGATTTTTCCTGCTTGTTACCGTTGGCCTGCTGTACCATACCTTGCGCTGTCTTCTACATTTTAAGCTTTGCTTAAGCTTCTAAGATCAGAGATATACGAGTGAATAATTGAATGTTATAAAAAGGAGGATGATTGACGTATCGACAACTATGTAATAATATCAATTATATAAGCGGGTATGATTCATATTTATATCGATTCTGCGGCAAATACAATAATTTTAAATGTTTGTTTATTTCATTTCACGTATAAGTAAACATATCAGATATCTAGGGCTCGGAGATGTAACACATTTTTAGAAGATGATCAATAATTAACTAATTAATTTTTCTATGATATTTCTTAATTGATATTTATGTTACATTAATTAGAATCCCAGATCTAAAAATGCCTCCACCCAAGACTTCTGGTCTCCAGACGTCGCGCCTACAGACTTGGCGATGAAGCGTGACTCCAATCTGGATTACGTCAAGGATTACACAGATCCGGAACAATACGTTCAGTATGCGCAAGACGGTGGCCAGAGTGAAAACCAAACAGAAGATCCACGTCAACATCCAGGTAATAACAGCAGCGTCGACGTCAGTGTCCAGAACGTCAGATCACAACATCATCATTACAACACTCGTCACCAGGAGGAGTTCCACCAGCGACGAGACGACCAACACGAGGTCAGAGGTCAACAGGATCCCAGAAGTCGTTACTCCAGCAGCGATGACGTTGGAGGCAGAAGTTATGACGTCACCAGGACTCATCATGATGACACATTTATCCAGGACGAAAAGGTCAGACACGACTTCGACAGACTCGACCTTGATCTAGATCCCTACGATAAGTTCAATTATAAGCAAGATGAAACCGATGATGGCCAGAATATCGCCGAACACGGGCTCGATCCGGATTATGATGGCGAGAAACGAAACGGAAGCGACGATCCAGAGACGCGGCAGACTACCTACGCGTACAAAAGATATAAACCGGAAAGATATGTCAGCGAAACAATGGCAAGTTATAAGTTCCATAACTCGCCGAGAACTGTTAAAACAAAGACAATAGATCAGGCCGCTTTAGGAATAGGTAAGCGATTTAGTGGAGTGAGTGAGTGAGTGGGTGGGTTACTGATGATGATGATGATGATGATCGATGTTTTACGGCCACTTTTGTGCACATGGTAGGATAAATGGGCCGAGCGACCTCCAAAGGTAATGAAACGAAGTCAAAGATGAAACACCTTTCAGATGTGCCCACATCTATATTCGAACTTAGATGGTAGTGATCTGTGGTCTAACGCGCTACCAACTAGACCACGGAAGCGTCCCCGAGTGAGTGAGTGAGTGGATGAGTGAGTAATTTTATTAGCCTCGAAGCGTATCTGCAGGGATTCAATCTGGATAAAACGGATGTGGAACACCCCATAAACACAGGTAACTCCTTGTTTAGATCCTACCATCTCTAGATATGCCGTACACCTACATTACTAACTGTACTACATGTAGTTCTGGATTCTGTACGCAGCAAGATGATTAGTACTTAAAAATCATCTAACGTTAGTCGAGGTTTGTTTGTGGGAGGAGAGTCTTATAGCGGAGTTTAATAGAATAAAATATCTACAGACCTTCAGGATCTCAACCCCGTATGTTGGTGTGTGTATTTGTACGGCCGTACTTACTTGTGTGATTGTGGGAAGGCATACTTAGTATCACGTTATATTTATGGCATAATCCTTTTCAATAATATTCGAGTTTAATTCGGCGAAACAACAAAAATAACTGAAGTGACTTCACCAAGTCTCTCCAGCGACACGGCTGGATGTATAAAGTACAAATCGCCCGATCATATGCCACTATTATCCGCATTTATGGGATGTGTCATCCATCGATAAAAGCCATTCTCCTCATATCCGCATTTCCCAAAGGGAGTATAGTCCTTCTACCATACGTTGTAGGTCAGAGGATCACTGAGGCTGGAGAAAAATATCACCCATAGATAAAATATGTTGAATAATTAAATTTGGTTTATTAACAATGTTCATATTTGATCACGTTCGTAAAGTAAATAAACAACCCCTTTCTACGTATAGTTCAATGTAAGTGTAGCTGTAATATATGGTTTATGATTGTATAATCTGGATCTATGATCTAACACGATCCGTGTCTGTTGTCAGTTCCTGCCAACGAGTTCTACGATCCGGATCCATTTGAGCGGATGCTCCCCAAGTGTGACCGAGAAGATGTAAGTGTTCTCAGCTGATTATATAGCCAGAATGGCAATATCGGTGATATCAGTAATATCAGTAATATTAGTAGTATCAATAATATCAGTAACGTTAATACTATCAGCAATATCAGCATTTTCAGTATTATTAGTAGTACAAATAGTACAAACGATTTCAGTGGATTATATTGTAGTAATAACTGAACAGAAAAACCTGTACCTCACAGAGTTCTGCCTTAAGAGGCCAGCATAAGGCTCTTAAAAGACCACCTGTAGTTAAAACTGAGTCGGTGTGGTATCTTAATGCAGTCTTGAGCGAATTTAAAATTATTATTATTATTATTATTATTATTAACCCGGCATTATTATTATTATTATTATTATTATTATTAACCCGGCATTATTATTATTATTATTATTATTATTATTATTATTATCCACCCCAAGACGAATAAAGAGAGAGGACCACTAAGCGTCATATTTAGTGGATGAATGGCTTCTTTCTGAGTAAATAAGGAACTCCAAACAACAGTTCCCTAATTATAAATACGTTTCTGTGACGTCATTTCTTTCACGTTTCGTTGTGTGTGGGCTAATCAATAATGGTAAATAGATTTACGATCAATGGAGTCATTTTCACGACGCTTGGGAGTTGATAGACTTATTATTATTATTATTATTATTATTATTATTATTATTATTATTATTATTATTATTATTATGTCACCGCGAGATAACGAATTAGGTTCATCTGTCTTTTACAGACGGTAAAGATGGCCACTTATCCTGTGATGACGTATGGAAGAAAGAAAAGATGGACAGAAATACCGTCAGGTAAGCTTTGTTTCTTCTCCTACAGGTACATAGAATACTCAATATATATATATATATATATATATATATATATATATATATATATATTTATTAGATTTATGGACAGTTTAGCGCTTAGTTGTGGCCATCTTCTTGGACTAACTAGTAGTCAACTTGAAAGTCAACTTATTGGCACAAAAGTGGCCGTAAAAGTGTTAGATATTTATAATATATTTGGACGAATTTAAATCTAAACAATATTGCAGTTATGTGTGTACAAGCGACACCAGAACTAGACCACAAAAATAAAAATACTCATTTTATGATTGATTTGTTTAAAGTACTTCATAGACAGAGAAATGGTTGAAACATATATGTTTTTGTTTTCTTGAGAAAATATTGGATGCTTAATTATGATACGTAGTTATTTAAGAACGTACCAAAGCAATTTAAATTTATGAACACAAATGGACATCTTTTTTCTTCGGGCCCGAATTAATTATATTCAAAGTCTGGGGATTGACACTGAAATTTACACAAAAAATAATATGAATGTTTATTGAAATATTTAATCAAAACAACTGACATAAAATCTAATTTTGATCAAAATAGAGAAATTCCAAACTCCCTTAATTAGATAATATAATTCCGATCTTTTGTTTTTATCTACATTATTATAATAATATTATTATACGTGTGCCGTCTGTGATAATAAAATATTGACGAATAAAATAAATTAGGCGTTAAGAGACAAATTTTTCCTCAACGACAGGTAATGAGGTGATATTACCTGATCCTTCGCCGTTGGAGTTCGGATTACATGAGAAATCCTCACACCGGAAGAAGTTTATCCGTGGACCACCAGACTGTCTGAAGGTACCAGGTAGGTTATAGCAATCATTGATAGAGGTGTCTAATAGACGTACGCGATATTCCTGGACCTCTGGACTATCCGAAGGTACCAGGTAGGTTATAGCAATCACTGATAGAAGGTACTCCGGACTCTCTGAAGGTACTAGGTAGGGTACAACAGTTATATGATGAGGTTATAATAGACATACAGATGCGCTATATCCCTGTACCTCCCGATTGTGTGTGTGTGTGTGTGTGTGTGTGTGTGTGTGTGTGTGTGTGTGTGTGTGTGTTAAGGGTACGCTTATCAAATGATTGATATTTATGTTGAAGGTTTTGACGGAGGAGCCAAGACACCAGAGAAAAGGATAAAAAGACAAATAAATTACGAGAATCATCGCAGTAAACGATCTGAAATACAAATAGGATGATTATATTAGCCATCAAAGACAAAATGACTGTATGAATATATATATATATATATATATATATATATATATATATATATATGAGAAGAGAGAGAGCAAGTGTTTTTACCAAAAATAAGTAAAATGAGTACTGTTATTTATAGCTTGAATACCGCTTTCTGTTGCCCGGAGAGAGCTTGACCGCTACCTATGCTAAAGTAGCGAGGTTTCATTTCGACTTTTTTACGGGTCGTGACGAAATAAAAAGTTATGTTCTTTGACTAACACTCACATTCATCGATTCAGCGGGACATTTTGGTACACGAGATCGCTCATCATAAAATTAATAAATGCGAACTTATCAACAGCACTAACATCAGTTCGCCATCTTAGCCGCCTGGCGTTTGATCACGTGACACTGAAAATACAACTACGAATACATCGTCGCGCAAAATAATGTTCCATACTACAATTTAAACACAACTTAACAATATAAGCCTCTGGTTGTCCTTATGGTTTATTTATTAAAATTCCATACTATTGCTGAGGTACAAGCCGTAAAATTGATTATATTATGGAGATCAATAAGACGTGGTGCTAGAAACGTGCTCTGATTATTTTGCTGGAGGGCGTATTTACTTAGGACTGCGTAATCAAATCGACGTCGTCATCATGCGCATGCGCAAGTCTTACGGAATTTCAGCGTTCGCATGCGTATATCCGACGGAAATTTATTTTATCATGGCTGTATGCGAACGCAGTTTTTCAACAGATAAATTGATCAATTTCTTGTGTTTAACGATATCGAATCGTTGCCGAAACCGTACCAATTGGATTCTATACACTTGGAGTAACATAATTATTTGAAATCAAAAGCTGCCAAGTCGTTCGGGAAATTCGAAGTGCAACCTCGCCAAACGTGCATGGGTAGCGTATTCAAGTATTGGCCCTACTCAGAACGGGGCCATACATTGGCTATGTTATTTAGTATTTTCAGGAACGCATATATTAGTTTGTATATTTATATCATGACGTAGTATCTATATATATGTTTGTTATTTGTTTAATGTCATAACCGTTTAAACAAATGGCGTCAAATAATTGGACCAAACATCTTTTTAATCCTATCAATTGTATTTGATTTATCAGTACATCTGTCTGTCAGTAGGTTGTGATGGGTGTCTAAGTGTGTTTGTTGATATTTCTGTAAGTTTTTGTACATTTGGTTAACGATATTTTCTCCATATAACTTACTGTATATGTTCTGTAGAACGATGTTATATCTGTACGTGTTATAATAATTGTTGTCGGTAGATCTCGATTAGTAATTAATAAAGAGAATTTATAAAGAATTGCCGTGATTGACCTACTTCAGACGAGCACAGTTTTCCTCTTTGTTATTATTATTATTATTATTATTATTTTTATTATTATCATCATTATTTACATATCCAGTTTTTTTAACTACAAGGTAAGCAGTATAAAGTTTAAGAGTAATTCATATCACTGGCCAACCATCACATAACCATGCCAGCACACACACGTGCGCGCGTACGCATGCACGCGCGCACGCACATACGCACAGACACATACACACACACAACAAAAACACGCACACACGGACAGACAGTATAGAGTTCTGTAAGTACCACATAGATAAAGCCAGAGTCTAGCTCTGGATACAGGTGTCCTTGTCCACATTAGATTACTGATCTGTTATTTATCTCCTCCCCTCTTCTCCTGATACCAGAAGTAGCATTATAGTATCATCTCACTTAGTACCACCAATATTACTCAATCTGATCAATTTTGCGCAGTGCATTTTCCACTTCTTTAATAATATCCAGATCGTCACCAGATCCGCCAGTGTTAGGACTGTCCACAGAATTGACGTCACCAGGCCTCACGGGGACGGCATCTGGATCATTGGTACGAGCCTGGTCCTGTCCTGAACGTTTGTTGACGGTGGCGTAGATCGCCCGCGGCCTAATGCGCGGCGACTTGTAATGTGGTTCGCCGCCGGATGTCGGAGTGCGGGGACTTCTGGAGGTCATGTTGTTATACTGATTGGTGTGAGTGGCGACATCTTGTTGTGGTAGCGTGATTCTTACAACGTACATGGGATCTTCGACGTCACCAAGGACGCCACTTGACCTTTCATCGGTGATCAGGTCGGCAGGATTAAGCGGTTGTCTCCCACATAGCTTGGTCGTCATCACGTAACTTGTCGATCCCGCATCGGGAGGATACTTCCGGTGTGCAGAGCTCCCCCTCGTGTCATGTCTATTGATAGCAGGCTTTCTGGATGTCAAGTTTGACATCATCATGTAGGTCTCGTCTTGGGAAGATTTTGCTCCTTGGGCTGCCATAGCTTGGATCACGGGTGAAGGCTTGCATTGCGCCGTTCGTGTAGCAGTTTCGTCACCTGATCCAGATGCTCGATCGAGCCCTTCCCCCTCCGGTGGTAACCCGGAGACGCTGATCAGATCCAGACCGACGCTAACGCTCGACGCGTCGGATAGTCGATCGTCTTCCGATGTCTGTCTTTCGAGGCCATCCGCCATTACGATTCTTGACCAATCAGAAGAGTCGCGACCTTGTTCCTCGGGAGTCACTCTCCTACTTCCGTTTCTTCCATACCGACTATAGGCCAATAATCTTCTCAAAAGAGATTTGCTCAACTTCCGCCGATCTCTGATATGGAAATGACAACAGGAGGAAAGCATTAATTTTACAATCTTATCCGACATCGTGTGTACTCTTGTTACAATGACGTGGGAATAATGATTCGGTTCGTGATAGTGCATGATGAAAGAAATGACATCAAAATATAATTGTGTACACTGCGCGCATGTTATAACCGACTAATTTGGATGTTTATGTTTAATTAAAAGTACGAGGTGACGTATTAAAGCCAGTGAAGATTTGATAAATGCAAGCGAATGTCATTACGTCATGGATTGATGACTTCATGACAATAACTAATAAATGTGATATACCTGGTGACACAGATGATGAGGCCGACGAACATCGCCAGAAACAATAGGCCAAGTACCGTGGAGACAATAATGACAGTCGACCAATCTATAAATAGATCATAGAGATGAGTTGAGTGGAGCGTCTCTCCAAAGTAAAAATTAATATGTAGTCAAACAAAAATATATCAAACAGTCAGTGAATGAGTCAGATAAAGCATAACCCAAGTAATCAGAGCGAGCAAAATCTGACAGAATCCGCGTTCGAATCTTGCCCACTCGCTGATTTGGCTGAACACGAAAACTAGATCGGTTGAAATCTATCGCTGCTGACTTGATGCCTTAAATTTGTTGACAAGAGTATAATGCTTAATTGGCCGTTGAAGACCTTATTGGTCTCTTATGGTGATCACCATGACAGCAGCATAGCTAAGTTCTGACGATAAGTCGTAACTGGTCCATGGTCCATAAAAATTACAAGTTTTACTAAATCATGACAAATGTTGATATTCCGGAACCTTTCCCGCTGTATGTCATGTTGTACCCTCTCTCCGGTAACCTAAGTTCATAGAATTCCCCGGAAGGTTTAAGCCTCCTGAATTGTTGTCGCAATATCGAAACAATTATTACCAAATTCTATATGATCAAATATATCATATTCGCTCCCCTAGGAGGCACCACTCGCGTAGATCCAGATAAGCCGCTGGTACAGACCAACCATAAGCACCACCCCTCCGCCAACGTTGGCCATCCCAGCAAAGCTTTTAAGATCGTTGACACAAACTAGTTAGACACCACCTGAACACATCAACCACTAAATATCATAATATGTTGTCAACAAAGATGAATTCAACGACTGAAGATGAACAACTGACAAGGGCGGAGTTTCTATTTTCCACAGGAAGCGAATACACTTTAAACACTTTTCCGTTATTTCCTTACAGAAGTTGGATGCGTATTTTGATAAATGTATTCGGGTATTTTCCGATTAACAATTATTTTACGTGACTTAGCTACCTCAAATGGGGGAGACGCATGTGGTCTGTAATTTACAGCTTCACCACGAGAGTTTATTAGAATTTATGATAGATTGCATATTCGGCGGAGAAAACATTCCCAGTTGTCTGGTTGGATGAAAAACTCCTACTATAGTGCCACGACCGGTATTAGAACCTCCGACCTCCAGCACATCATGACCACGAATAAGAAGGTCCTATGCTCTAACCCATGAGACCTTTGAGGCGGTTAGCTTAAATAATTGTGTAACACAGAAGTCATAGTTCAGGTTTAAGAGAATATATCAACAATGACTCATCTTTTACCTTTATCCGGTCTGTTGACAATAGTTTCCGTGGTGACGTAGGATTCGGTTTCTGTAGTAAACAGCGCCGATGTCATTTCTCCTACTAAAGCTGTGGTTAGTTCATCAGGGGCTTCAGGTACGTTGTCATCTGGAAGGAAAATTACGAAAATATGACGTTCCAGTTGACGATCGAGTCAGTTGCTTGTTTAGATCGATACTGATCACATTTGGGACACATGGTCGATTGGGTGATTACAAAGGGAGACAGAACACAAACACAGGTATGAATCAAATTCAAAACCAGAACATGAAAATTTGTAACGCTTTACACTAACCAATTTACTATTGTTTACTAAGCATTTGTAACAGAATTTACAACTAAAAATACCAAACATATTTAACTCATTTAAATAATATTTTTCTTAATTTTTATTAATTATATTTAGTTTTTCCTTCTAAATCAATCTCACGGGTTATTTTGAGTATTTAACTATTTCAATCAATTATTGAACCATTTACTCCAGCATCA